>JBAMIG010000013.1:13717717-13731092 GCA_037177335.1 Kiunga ballochi | reverse complement strand
GGGAAACTTTCACTGGTCTAAATACCTTGCCAAAAATGGGAGCCAAATGTCACCAGATCAATACATTTACTGGTCACATCTATAGTTTACAAAAGTACCATTATGAACCTCAATATGTGAAACTAATAACTTGTGTTTTCTGACTTAGACATGGTTTTAGACCACCAGGAATTATACTCACCTCTGGGAGATAAGCTCAGGCGGAAAGTTCATGATACCCTCCTGAAGCAGCACCATCACCAGAACCAAAAAAAACTAGCTAATCGCTTGCCAATAGTCCGCTCCATTGCTGACATAGGTCGACGGACATCAGAGCTTCACCTGGACAAAAATGGTGAGCGACAATGAGAATGTAATCTGTCAACATATTTATATCATGGTACTAGAACTATAAAGGCAAATAAAGGAAAAATGCCTATTTACAGAGTCATTCTTTAGTTTGACAATACAAGTCAGTGGAAGCAAGGATTTTTTTTTACACTGCTTTAAAAAGATTTTCACTGATATCAAACATTGTGATTACAATGTATTACATGTAAGTATTAGTAATTACATGCTGTAATACTTATTGTCCTTTTTAACTTTTTTATAGTGACATACAACTCCATTTTAGTGCTTTTGTCTCTAAAATGTGTAAAAAGTATTTGTTACCTTTCTTGTGTTCTGAGGAGTATAAATTAAATCTAAATCTGCTTTCATGTGTTTTATTCAGTGTTTTTTTGTACATTTATATAAAAAATCCTTTTCCATTTGTGCAGGTCAGATGTCAGCATCTGCATCTCAGTTAATGGCTCCAGATGGCAAAGCTGAAGTCAGCAGAGAGAACAGCGCTGTGGACTTCAGCAAGGTATGGCTCTAGCAGCAAGTACAGTAACAATGGTGCCATGTTTTTTATGTGAATATCTACATGATGCTCTTTTATTTTGCTGGATTTTAGAAACATTAAAATCATATATGACCACTGCATTAAACAAATAGCTTGTTGGTTTAAGCAAACTGTTTAATATATAAACTGTTATACACGATGAAAATGAAATATTTCTATAATATAAAACTAAATTCTTGTGACTAATACAACCTTTTAAAGGCCACAGTAAGATTAAAGCAGCAGTACTTTAGAAAATGTGTCATCATCTGGCCAGTTTGCTCTTGTCCAAGTACAGCATGTCCATGTGCTTCATTTTTATAATAGAAGAGCATTGATATAAAAGGTGGTAACATAACAGCTGAGCATTTTAATTTGCAAATGTCACTTGCAGAAATAACATGACAATATTAAACTTCAGGTTCAAACTGTCTCTGATTCATCTGCAATAAACCAGGAAACCAATTAAAGCGAATTAAAGTGATGAGAACAATAGACATGTATCAACACGACATTGTGCTAGTAACAGTGGTTTTAATGATGTATAAGAGCTCCATACCTAATTTTCTTCTTTCATAAATGTGTATATATGGTAGACTTTAGCACAGGCTCGAGCTACAAAAGTATTTAGTTTAAAATATTTTTAGTGTGCATTTGCTATGGAAAAGTCAAAATGTGAATTCATTAACTAACATAAGTTTCAAAGCTTAAGTTTGTGCCTAAAATTAAAGTACCAAGGCTGCTCTGATCCATGGTTGTCTGAATTCAGGTACCAAGACTGACATAATGGAGAAGATCTGCTTATGGTACCTGCAATAAATATAAAATAAAGATACAACTAACGTGTTGGGAATTTGGAAGCAGGTTTTCTAATATGCAAAAGAATGTAAACTACACAGCAGAACACAGTTGTAGGTCTGTGGATGGGGAATAAAAGTGAAGATATCTTAAAAAAAATAACAGTATCAACTGAGACAAACGATCATGACAGGTATCTGACCATCGTTTTCTTGTCAAATCAGTTCCAAGGAAGGAGTCCTGCAAATGTGTTACATGGGGAAAGCCAGGCCAACTTTATTTATAACATACTTTAAAAACAGAAACAACCCCTGACCAAAGTGTTAACCTGAATCACACCCCAAAAAAAGTGATGGTTATATTTAATAAGAGGAATGACTATGTAATGTTAAAATCTTTTTTTCACATTAGGCTTAAATTGAATTAAACTTTTTAATAAAGCATTTTTATGCAACTAGCTTGCAACACAAATTAAACAAACAACAAGATCAATAAGCCTTGATGTAATAATCATTCATTGTCAACAATAACACTACATTTTGTGCAAATTAATCTACATTTATGTAACTTTAAGAAAAAAATCTGACCGATATGAGCAAACTGTTACATAAGTATGTCGACATAAATGAATAAGAGGTCATTTTAAACAGAAAGACCATCAAGTGAGGGATTAGGATTATGGCTATGTTAAGTATTTAAAAAAGTCAGTCAATACTGAGAATGAGCACTCTCAAAAAATCCTTTTTGAAGCCTTTTGCATAATATGTGAGTTTAACCTTCTGTGCTGATCATATTAAAGGGTTTTGTTTTTTCCCATTTTCACTATATAAATGAATGAATGAATGAATAACAATTTAACCAAGAGTGGTTTTTCAGTGGAAGGAAAGTAAAATGTTTATGAGGAAACATGTTGCTTAAACAACAGTTCCATATTTAGGATCATACATATTATTTATTTAACACACAAGCATCTCATTTATTTATTTTAAGTGCTGTTTTACTCTTTAAAGAAGACTTAACCTTTCATAACGTTTCAGATAAAAAAAAAAGACCAAATAACGCTCCAGCAAATTCTTGTCCTCTTCATTTGGCTAGGATAAAAATCAGATCCTTTGTTATCTCCACAATTTAGCACAATTTTATCAAAGTAGAAGCAGACAGAAAAGCTGAAAGAGGATTCAGTGAGAGAGGTTTTACATGCAATTAGGCATCTTATAATAGAAATGAGACAGACTTATTTAATATTGTGCTGCAGGTCAAACAAATATCTATATTTTGGCGGTAATATTCAATTCAAGCAGCTTTGTCACATTCTACAAAGTCTGCACAGGGCTATATTTAGACGAGAAGTCGAGTTAAGGCTAACATTTAGGGATTATTTTGAGGATCAACAGCTGCCCTTTTCTCATTCATGCAAGCAGCAGGAGGGATTTTTCTAACAAAATGATCTTTACAGTTAACGCTGCTTAGATGTTAGGCTATCTATACGGGGTGTCAAGACCGTTAGGTGATGCATGCTCTGTCCTCTTTCAGATAGATCTTCATTTTATGAAGAAGATTCCTCCAGGGGCAGAAGCCTGTAATGTGTTAGTGGGAGAACTGGAATTTCTGAACAAGCCTGTTGTGGCGTTTGTCCGCCTTTCTCCTGCAGTCCTGCTTAACGGTCTGGCTGAAGTCCCAATCGCCACAAGGTTACTGCATACTGAAAAAACTGCATCTGTTCAACATTTTTTTCCGCTTTGCTGATTCCTGCCGTACATCACTAGATATCCCATCTAATTTGATTATAATTTCTCTTTTGCATTTAGGTTTCTGTTTATTCTTCTAGGACCCCTTGGTAGGGGGGCTCAATATCATGAGATTGGAAGGTCCATTGCAACACTTATGACAGATGAGGTAAGGATTCACAATGGAGCATGTGTGTAAGGATCTTGGAGGATTGGTAATGTTCTGTAAATGTGGATGTTATGATCTAAATGGGCCCTGTGATGGACTGGTGACCTGTCCAGGGTGTACCCTGCCTCTTGCCCGATGACAGCTGGGATTGGCTCTAGCCCCCACCCAGCAGTGGAAAATGGATGATCTAAATGCCAGTTACATGTTTTGTTTTGATTTTTTGCATTTTGAATAAATTAACAATTCAGCAGAGCTCAACAAATTCCTCAAGTGGTGGAACATTTCAAAGTGTGAAACAGCTCAGAGCTTTCATAACTTGCTTTTGGCGATTAGTCAGCCTTCGTGTGCTCCATTTTGTCTGGAATTATCATTGTCATCTCATATAATCCCAAAAAACATATTTTATATTTGTTTTTGTTTTTAATTTGAAACTAATATTTAAATAAGTAAATAGAGGTGTCAATCATAAATGCTATTTAATAATAGGCTGGTTCCTAGCATTGTGTTTTTAGTCTTAATTCTGTCTATTGGAAGTATATATAGCATGATCTTAACATGAGCATTTATACTATTAGAGCCAACATGCAGTTAAAAGTATGGAATGGAATGTGGTTAAATGTCTGTTGCTGCATGAATATGATGCTCTCCTTGTGCCTCATTCTGAATTATGCACAAGTATGTTTGCATGTTTGCACTTTGAGCCTGAAAGATGCAGGAAATGTCTCACTGTCTTAAATCTGCACAGATAGAAGCAAACATGGCAATTCATTTTGTGTGCACAAAAATAATATTGGTTTGCTTAGATAAACTTATTATTTGAGGGAAAAATTTGCCTAAAATATAATTGACGTTCTTGGAAAAGGCATTTATTTGTGGTTAGGATGCCTCTTTCCTACGCGGGATTGGAGCACATTAATAATTCTATAGTGCCTGGGACATATTATGCTAAATGTGCACTGCACTAAACTATGAAACACTTGACTCATAACTTGACGTTAACCCAAAGAGAACCAAAAGCAGCATGCTTGAATCTGAAAGTAAAGCCAATCTCCCACAACTCACTACTTGTCCTAAAGAATTTTATCCCTTCTATTAAAGGTAAAGATTTTGTTTAGTGAACATATGTGTCCAGATGAAAACCTATAATGAAAACAGGTCAGATAAGGTGTCTTAGGTTTAAGAAAGAAATTCTACCCCCGCTCTCCTGGCTGAGAATCCTCCATGTAACCGATTCACCCCCTGCAACCCCAGTAGCCATTAGTACTTTGCTGCTTATTATACTTCCTCACTTAACATAAGAATAAGTAAGAAGTTTTCAGATTATAATATTTTTCTCAGGATTAATGGGAATACCAATGATGTTTTCTAAATATGCCTGACAGAGCCAACTGCAAGTTCTGCAGAAAGTTTGCTTTTTTAGAAAACACTTTTTAGAGTAGAGAAAAGGTCTTTGTGAACTTTTTGCTGAATGATGGCAAAATGTTACCATACAACCCAGTTTAAAATACATGTTTTTCCTCAGGTTTTCCATGATGTTGCTTATAAAGCTAAAGACCGGAATGATCTAATTGCTGGCATTGATGAATTCCTTGATCAAGTGACTGTCTTACCTCCAGGCGAATGGGACCCTTCCATACGGATAGAGCCACCGAAAAATGTACCTTCGCAGGTTAGTTGGAAGTTAGTAGTTTGTTTCGCTGTCTTCTCTGATTACTTTTCATCTGAGCTTTATAAAGAAACAAACATGCCCTGCTGGTTAAACAGGAGAAAAGAAAGAAAAACAACATTTTACCAAATGGATTGATGGAGGGGGAAGAAGAAGAAGAACATGGTGGACATGGTGGTCCAGAACTGCAGCGTACAGGAAGGTAAAAAAAAAAGACATGAAATTACTTACATACTTTTATATTTTATTTCTACAAGGTTGCTGCTAAAATGGTTAAGTCTAGGTTCGGCAACATTATGTACCCACAGAATGAGATCAGCAGACTACGTGGAGATACTGAATGAGCATGTTATTCCACCAGTGACTGTGTTATTCCTGATGGTATGGGCATATTTTAAAATGACAGGGCAGGAATTAAAGAGAAAGAGTGCTTCTGGGAAAATGTACAAACTGCACTGAAAATCTTGCTGACATGCTGGAGAAGTAAGGGCTGGATAGATCTTGGTTTATCTTGGTGTCCTGATATTTCCATCATTGGGAATATATATATATATATATATATAAAATCCTGTTAGTCTCAAGCTCAAGTTCTCTACCAAAGTCCTGGAGATTGAGGCTCCTACACAGTTAGCTGTTCCACAGACTGGTCTCTTCAGGACAGAGATGTCTGATGTTGATCTGTTAGAATAACTTCTCCAGTGTGAGGGACACGGCCCCCATTGCTCTGATGATTATGGGTTCTACTGTTGCTGTCACCCTCCAGACCTTTTTCAGTTCTTCCTTGAGGCCTTTCCAGTTTTCTTGTGTGTGTGTTGTAAAATGAATACAAAGTGTCTTTAAATTTAGTCAGTACACTAAAAGATAGTCGTCCTGAAAAATGCACATTTTTGTTATTGCTTCTGGGGAAACTTGAGCTGTAGATGCAGCCATGAAGGGGTTTCCATAGAAACATCCTTGCTTAAAGTCTCTATTTGCAGTTAGACTTTTCATCAAAAGGACCTATCACACCAAGCCAAGAGCTGAACATCGGGTTGGAGCGAGTAGGGGGGCAAATAAATTAGGGAAATAAACATTTTCATTTATATTTTTTACATTTTGTTTATATGAACCTGTTAAAAAGAGAGAAAGGAAAAAGCAAAGTTCTGGAAATGAGTTTTTTTTTTCTCTGTCTTAGGTGGTTTGGCGGTTTATTTCTTGACATCAAGCGCAAAGCCCCTCACTATTTATCCGACTACACTGATGCTATAAGTTTGCAATGTGTCGCCTCATTCCTATTCCTCTACTGTGCCTGCATGTCCCCTGTCATCACCTTTGGAGGGCTTCTTGGAGAAGCAACAGAAGGACGAATAGTGAGCTTTTTTTTATTGAATATCATTGTTTCTGGGGTTTCATGGTTATTGCACTAACTTTTACAAGATTTTTTCTTTGTCGTTTCTTACACCCCCCCCCCCCAGAGTGCAATTGAGTCACTGTTTGGAGCCTCGCTCACTGGAATAGCCTATTCCCTGTTTGCTGGGCAGCCACTCACGATTCTGGGAAGCACAGGCCCTGTGTTGGTGTTTGAAAAGATATTGTTCAAATTCTGCAAGTATGCCTTTCTCATATAATGCTGTATGTATAAATTATGTTACAAAAAAATGAAGGACTTACATAAAATGTATCTATATGTGGTACAATCTAGAAGTCACATCTGATATTTGTCACTTTGTTGCGTAATGTATACTGCTGGTACTTAATTTAATTTTGAGCATAGATTCCTCTGACCCAATACATTTCAAACAGTATATAATCACATTTATTTTTCTGTTAATCCTCACATAGGGAGTACGGTTTGTCCTATCTGTCTCTGAGAACCTGCATTGGTCTTTGGACAGCATTCCTCTGTATTCTGCTGGTGGCCACAGATGCCAGCTCCCTCGTTTGTTACATCACACGTTTCACAGAGGAAGCGTTTGCCTCACTCATCTGTATCATTTTCATATATGAAGCCCTGGAGAAACTTTTCCACCTTGGAGAACTCTATCCATTTAACAAAAACAACAACTTGGACAAACTCACCACATACTCGTATGTGAACACATGAAAGATGTAGCTGTATTTTCCAGACAGGTTTTTTTTTGTTATTAAGATGTTTATGTGCTCCATCAGATGTTCTTGTGTTGAACCTTCGGACCCTGCAAATGGTACCCTGAAGTACTGGGAACTCAATAATATCACTGCAACAGAAATCTACTGGGAAGCATTGGAAGTGAAGGTATGGCAATAACAAGTAATAAAATCTAACTTATATTGGTCATATCTGTCATTTGTTTGGATAGTACAGACAAACATTTTTGAGCTACTTATGCTTAAAAAAGGTTTTCTGTCTTAAATTAGCATGCTTTTCCAGATGGAGGAAGTAGAACAGATGAGATTAAGGGCTTTTGTGTGGATTATGATGGATTATATTGGATAAAACTGTACTGCAAATCATTATAAAAGCACATTTTTGTTTTTAGTCACAAAGTTTTATAGTCAACATGAAAGCCTGTGAACCTCCCTTGTTTGTTTAAAATATAAGTCTGAATAATTCCTCTTTACTTTTTTGCTGCAGGACTGTATTGCAAAGCAAGGCGAGTTTGTGGGCACAGCCTGTGGCCCTCATGGACCCTATGTTCCCGATGTTCTCTTCTGGTGTGTCATTCTCTTCTTCTCCACGGTCTTTATGTCTGCGTTTCTTAAGGAGTTCAAGTTCAGCAATTACTTTCCCACAAAGGTACTATGACAATCCTTTGTCCTTTTCACTGCACTGAAGTTGTCATTAAGGGATGATGCTCTGGCTGCATTGGTAGAATAGCGCAGCAGCACACTCTAGTGGGCATTTTGCAGTATTTGCATTGTTTAAAAATGGTTCACTGCTGTGCAGCGATGACAATTGCTGGTCCAGAAAGTAAAAATCCTGTCTGGCAGCTGTTCCAACCAGTCCCCAAACTGGCTACATTTACTGAGCACAGTTCATCTGCCAAGTAAAGGAGTACTAAATGTACTGATAGATTAAAAACCCTGACAGGACTTTTACTGTATGGCACTTGAAAATGCCACCTCTGTTGCTGCTAAATACACTGAAAACAAAACTTTCACCTGGTTTCCTCTTTTTTAGGTGCGGTCTATCATTAGTGACTTTGCTGTTTTTTTCACTATTCTTACGATGGTCTTGGTTGACTATGCCCTGGGAATCCCTTCCCCTAAACTGAACGTTCCTAGTGTGTTTAAGGTAGGTCAGAAAATAACAGGCTATTCTATTAAAATATGTCAATGATATTAAAAAGAGATTGTAGGCTGCAACACTTGGTGTATAATCAAAGTTTTTTTTTATAAACTTTGCAATGAAGTTTTAGCTGTTTTATGGTTAATATGGAGACTATCTAAATATGAACTCTTTGATTTCTGATCAGCCAACCAGAGATGATCGCGGTTGGTTCATTCAGCCTTTGGGGCCTAACCCCTGGTGGACAGCAGTTATAACTCTGATCCCAGCACTACTTTGCACCATCCTAATCTTCATGGATCAGCAGATCACTGCTGTAATCATTAACAGGAAGGAACACAAACTTAAGGTACGTTTCTTATGAGGTCTCTGGGAGAAGCACATCAGAATTGTAGAAGCCCTCAACGTTCTTTGTTGGTGCCTCCTCTCTCCAGAAAGGCTGTGGTTACCATCTTGACCTGTTTATGGTCGGGGTGATGCTGGGTGTTTGCTCTTTGATGGGCTTGCCATGGTTTGTAGCCGCCACAGTCCTCTCCATCACCCATGTCAACAGTTTGAAACTGGAATCAGAGTGCTCCGCTCCAGGGGAACAACCCAAATTCCTGGGAATCAGAGAGCAACGTGTCACAGGCCTCATGATTTTTATCCTTATGGGCTCTTCTGTCTTTATGACATCAGTACTTAAGGTGAAACTTGATTTTATTTATGTGTTCTGGTAATAGCATGGTATAAAATACCTATTTAAAGCTCAATTGATGTTTTTCTGTTCTTTAGTTCATTCCCATGCCTGTTTTATATGGTGTATTCCTTTATATGGGAGCATCTTCTCTCAGAGGCATTCAGGTAAAACACGCTTTTACACTACTTAATACAGTGATTAAACAAGAATGTACACCCTACCAATTATTTAAAAAACAGACATTTTTACTCCTACCAAAACTCTGAACCAGGTAGATACAAACACAAATTCACAAAACGACGTGTTAAATTATTACATAGCATTATTTTTTAATAAAACAGTAAATAAAATAGTTGGTGGTAAATAACTAAGCATGCTTATTATTCAGTGATTCTTGTAGTATACTTGTAGTATAAGTAACTTGCATAAATGATGATGTTATCGGTCTCTTAGATTGTTGTGGGGATTTTTGACCTTCTATTCTTTGCATCAGTACTGCAGTGTGTTAAGAGCTGGATTTTGAATGGGTCACAGCAACACTTCAATTTGTTTTTCCAGGTTTTCCTAGGTTCATTGTATATCCTATTTTGGGCCAAGCTTTAGCTGTTAAACAGATGGCCTCACAAGAATACTTTGGTACACTGAGGAAGTCGTAGTAGCACAGAGACTGCAGGGTGTATAATTTAAGTAACTGCAAAAACAGTCCTGAATCACCTGATGAAAGGAAGGTGTAGCGCGGGGCGACATACTGCATTGAGCTTTTGTAAAACATGTTTTTCAGTAGAATGAGGGACTTTAAAGGTCTCATAACCTTTTTGGGAAGAAACAAATGTTTCTCTCAGATCAGTGCTGATGTTTTCCTCCTTGGTATGATGTTATTAACATACCTCAATGCAAACTTCTGCTTTTACATTAGTGATAACACTGGCTGATGTGTAGCAGTATGTGACCGGTACTTATCATCCACATTGCTTAACAAAAAATCTGCAGATTTTTTTTATAGTGTTGTAATGTTCAAAAATTAAAAGTAAAAGAGGGTGTACTTTCTATTTACGATTTTGTTGGAGGATTTTGTCTTGTTATATACAAGTGGGAACATAATAAGGGAAACTACTGTGTAGTTTAATATAATACTTATATGACAATACAAATAATAAATTAACCTGCGTTACATAAGTATAGTAATTCATTGACTAAAAGGAAAAAGATACAGGTGTATATGTTCTAAATTTTCTGATAAAATTCAGTTTTTTATGATATCATTCATGATTCTCTTACAAAAATTATTTTTAGATTAGATTTTTAGATAAATTTCTTTTTTTTATTTTCTCCCCGATGCAGTTCTTTGATCGGCTCACATTATTTGGCATGCCGACCAAACATCAGCCAGACTTCATCTACCTACGTCATGTACCTCTGAGGAAGGTGCACCTCTTCACCATCATCCAGCTCAGTTGCCTAGTCATGCTGTGGATAATCAAGACCTCTAAGGCTGCAATTGTCTTTCCTATGATGGTGAGTAGACAGTTTGAAGTATCTGCACTCCTGAGCACTATTTATATTTTGGTCATAAACATGACGTTGTTTCAGGGAAAAGAAAAGAGTATTAAAAGGCACGCTGTGGTTGGAAATAAATACTCAAGTTTTCAGGTTATTTTGGCTGATTTAGTTTTTGATATGTATGTAAGCTCAGAGATTTACATTTCTGTGAATCTCTTCACAAAATCTCTTTAAATTAATTTAAAATGAAGCATACTATTTATTTTACCAGTCAGGTTTCATAAAGTTAAACGTGTGTGAAGCAATGCTGTTGTTATTCCATCCTTTTTTGCTTCCTGCCATTTTAAACCAGTCTGCCTCTTTGGTAAAACACCATAGCACAAAATACTTTTGTGGACTCAGCTGATGGATTCTCTTTCAATTCAACAGGTCCTGGCTCTGGTGTTCATCAGGAAGTTAATGGACTGTATCTTTACCAAGAGAGAGCTTAGCTGGTTGGATGATCTAATGCCAGAAAGCAAGAAAAAGAAGCTTGAAGATGCCGAAGAGGTTCTCTTTCTTTAGTTTTACCACAAAATGCAAATGCTTCTACATTAATTGAATCAGTATTCACATGCCGACACTGAACAATCACTATCCGTTTATCATTCAGGAGGAGGAGCAAAGTATACTCGCAGAAGATGAAGCTGTAGTGCAAGTGCCATTAGGGGGTTATCAGTAAGTTATTATGGATCTGTTATACCCCATACTTAACATGAATGTCTTTATGTAAATGTAAATTGTTATTCTTTTCTGCCTTTTATTTCTACAGAGGAATACCGGTTATCAACATCACAGATGAGATGTCAAAAGGCTCTTTTGGAAACACTTGGAATGCCAGTGGGTAGGAGAAGAAAGAGAGACAGCTTTCTTCTCATGTGATAAGATCCTTTACACTGTTATAAGCACAAGGATGTCAGAGCATGTTGCTAGCTTTTGGTGAGTGTAATAAAAGGAAATCTCAAAAGCCATCAATAACATTTTGGCCTCTGTATAATATAAATGCAAACACAGAACTACCATATTTGAAGCCATCTACTTTGAGAAATGGACAAAAACACTGAAGCTGTGGACAGCAGCTGTTTAGTTTAACTTAGCACAAAGGCTGGCCTGGCTTTGTGACAGAAAAATATTAACAGATTTAGTACTCCTCTTAATGTTCTTATTTCTATTTACTACTGATGACTTTCAATCTGTTCCTGTGACCCTGTTTGTTACATTTGTTTGTCCAGGATGTCTGAATGCTGTTATGTTTATGTGATGGTTTCCATCTTTTCCTTTAAACTAAGAAACTGCTAAGCTGGATTTACTGTCACAGATAAATAAAATTGTGAGAATTGAATTGAATGTAACAGAATTAAATCACAGAACCAACTTTTAGGATGATAAGTCAAATATTTATTTATACATATTTGTTAAAAAGGATTGCTTACTAGCTGGGAGCAGTAGCCCGTTGGATGCTGATTTAGTGTCTTTGTAGACTTATTGTTCTTTTTTTCTTGTCAGAAATTTTATTCAAGTAAACATGCAAAAAAATACAGATTAATATGATTTTTACAAATTTTGATTATCATTCTTTGATTGTTGAATTTTTTTGTTGATGATACCTTTGTAGTATTACAATGTATTTCAATTTATAATGTGGTATTACTAAACTCATAACATCAGCTTACGACACTGTATTTATAAATGACACCTGTTTCCTACTGCAACTGTGACAGTTAATCAGTGATCAAGCAGGTTAAGGTACAGAAGATGGAGACGGTGTTATGAATATTTTTTTACTGCTTCTTCAGTGTCCGTTTATACATCTGCATGGAGAACGGCAGACTACAAATCCTTCCTGTTTAGTCCCCTGAACCTGTGTGTAAGTCAATGAATGTGGTAACCGACCTGTCACAAGTATTTTGTTTAGAAACAAGTGAAACCTTTAAATTTTCCGTCGTACTATTGCTGTCAAAGTCAACTTTCTGCATTTATTGATTTACAGTTATTGATTTACTGAACTGAATTTGAAGAAGCTCACATTTCAGATGCTTCTCATTTTGAATGTCTGTGTGTGACAGAAATATTCTATGATCTGTATATTTTAAGGATCCAAATACAATAGCTCTTTATGTCAGAATAATAGTACCCAATTTATATAAGAAATTATTTAGTGAAATATATATTTTTGTTGTATTTATTTTGCAACTGCTGCAGAACTTGTTGTAATCTAATAGACTTAACAGTACTTTGCTTTAGTGTCAGTGTAATGCTGTTGTTGCAAATATATGTTTCATTCAAGATTATCCTGATGTTTTATATTTTTATGAGGTTTACTAAGTCAACATCAAAGGTGTCTAATCTAGACAAATATTCCAGTGCTGTTATACCTCTGAAGATTAAAAAGAAGTAAAAGGTGATGGGTTTATTTATTAAAGAAAAACTTGAAAAACTGTTTGAATAAAGTTTCCACTGTGTTAACCTGAATACCTCTCTGAGTATTGTTTGTCTTGTCTTTGCACATGAAGATATGAAATTTTGATCAAAATAGCTGATATATATATATATATATATATATATATATATATATATATATATATCTATATATCTCTCTGTATGCCTCCACACCCGGGGACAAACACACACACGCATGCACGCGCGAAAAAAAAGGTAATCTATACTCTCTCTCCCTCTTATATG
>JBAMIG010000013.1:13691908-13717617 GCA_037177335.1 Kiunga ballochi | reverse complement strand
CGTGGTTTAGTCCCAACAGAATCTCCCATTTTCTACTTGAACACTGCTGACTGGCATCATCAGTACCTTAGATATCTCCTTATATATTCTCTCCCCATTAATACGATTAAATAATCTTTTCCCGCAGATCTTTTGATCATTCTTTTGCTTTCCTCGTCACTCAAAATCCAGAGAAATCAGTACAAGAGTCTGTCAGGAGCCCAGAATCTCACTGAACCTTTTTTATGCAGATCACAGGTGTGGATGCTTTTTAGCCATTCAAATCTTTTTGTATCAACTTGTGTGCATGTTATCAGGCCAGGGTCTTAACAGTATGTGAACTTTTGATCAGGGTCTTTTGTACAGTTTCTGTTGTCATTATGATATTAAAAGTGTTGTTTGATAATAAATGGCTTCACCCAAGCATGAACCATGAGTGAGTTATAGTGTTATTATTCATATTCACTGGGAACTAGCCAAAAAAATAACAAATCTGCAGGGATATTATGAGCACAACTGTATTTGGCTAGAAACAGTTCTTTAATTGGCCAAACCGAAGCAGACTCATAGCATTTCATTTTGTAGTTAGATGATTATTACTGTCTCTTTACAGCAACAGCTGCAGCTCATGATGGCTGCATGCATGTGGGCTACTCAGTAAAAGGCAGAAGTGCCAAGTGAGCTGCATTATCCATTAAAAGACAAACAGCTGCATGACTTTAACAGCAAATAGGACAAAGACCAAATTGCATCAGAACCGTGGATTCCCTCCGATCTAGCTCATCTACTACAGCAATCTTTTGTTTTCTCATAACAGCTTTATCAATTGTCCATCTCTCCAAAGCCAGTTTGACTTACCCCTAATGAGTGCTCCAAAGTAGAACGTCGGTCCTCCTTTTCCACTGTTCGTCTGCAATCAGAACATACCCACAGAGGCAACTGGAGGGCACTGGGTGTGTTGGCAGGTTGTGCCGTACCGTTCTGGGCTGTGATGTCTGCCTCTGAAGGCACAACAGCCTCTTTACGCTCACATCTGCACAAAAGGCAGCGATCGCCAGCTGTGTAGGGTGCCCTCTGATTCAGGCCAAACGTGAATGGAGTCTGTGGTGGTAGATAGGAGGAAAAAGGTTTGCAGTAAGGTTTAAAAACTACTTACAAAGTAACAACAACATATTAGGAATAATCTATATTTTAAGGATATATATATATATATATATATATATATATATATATATATATCCATATATCCATCCACTGAGATGCAGGGGGCGAGAGTCTCATACAGCATAGGCGAGAGCTGAGGTACCCTGCACAGGTTCTAAGTCCATCGCAGAGTCAACCGCTCACACCTACATTCTCTCTTAGGGAAAATTTAAAGTGAAAGGCAAATCAACATACATGTCTTTGGACAGTAGAAGCCATTATGCATATCACAAGAAAAACATTTACCCTTCAGAAATAAACATTTTTGAAATATTTCAAATAAAATCACAAAAAAATCACATGATGCAGATGCACGAGTATCGGAACACATTTAACTATCGTTTATCAAGATATTAAATATTAATTTGGTTGTTATGGTTCTTATCATCAATTATTATCAAGAAATACCAAGTGATGCAGATACAAATGTCAGGTCTGTATAAAAAATGTGATCCTAATCATTTCCTGCCAGACCAGTTGTTTACTCTTCCATGCAGCAAAATAGATCTCTGAAAATTTTAACAGCCAAATTGACGCCAAAGAAGCTACATAAAGTTAGTAAGTCTCCAAAGTTCTTCCAGGAAGATGCTTTTGCAGCTTAAAAGTGATGGTGATTAAGCAGAACGATGCAGATTAGTATCAAACTTTAAATGTCTACAACCAGCCGGATTTTTGGAAAGAAACCACAGTGACTAGTGCAGTTGAACTATGAGACACAGATTAAATTTCAATTCCTCAAGAGGTGCAATCTGAAGGTTAAATCTCACATGACAATAAAAGCATGACAGCGCATTTACATCACAAAATACTTGCTTTGTAATCAGAAGTAGGATTCTTGTAGCTTTTGTTGGTTCCAGAACATATTTTAGTCAAATCTTATGTTTATTGTGTAACATATGTTTTCTGGTTTGACCTCGACCACCATTAGTTTGGATGCCCGATGTTTGCTCCACTTCACTTTATACACAGTTTTTAGGTGATTGATGTGGAAGCATCAGCTGTCACTGCTCAGGCATAATTAATAAGTCATCCATCCACCCTATTTTTTGTATCCCAAACACAAAGTTAGATGCAGGTATTCCTCAGTGGGATTTTCTTGTCAACAAAATGGAAGGAACACATCTACAAAGTTTTCAGTGGTTTCTGAAAGTTGAAGTCTTTCAGACATCCTGGGTTTCTCACAGTCTGATTCCTTATCGTTGAGTAGGCGGGGGAAACTCTTACGCTCTGTTGCAACTACAACCCTGACAAATATACGGGACATTACAATGATACACAATCTCTGCGCCAAATCAAAGTCATTTGTCAGTAAGCAGCGTTTACATTTTTACCTGGTTGTTTTTGTAGAACTTCAATAATGTCCATAATGCCTCCATTGGAAATAAGATGACAAAGACAGTGATATTCAGTCAAGGCTGCTAAACACAAATACCTATTCTCAGTCCTCATAGATTTGGCTCACAAACAGACAGAAGTGGGCGCAGCTACTCCTTTGTAATCAACAGATGGTTTGATGTGCTGTGGATGACAGCATGGAAAGGTGGTGCATCCCAGTGCCTGTCAGGCTGCTGGCTCATGTGAATTACTGTTTAGTCTCAGTGCAATGAGAAAATCAAAGTGTCGACCTAGTCACTGGACCCAGCTAGTCTGATAGTAAG
Source organism: Kiunga ballochi (assembly GCA_037177335.1). Lineage (NCBI taxonomy): Eukaryota > Metazoa > Chordata > Actinopteri > Atheriniformes > Pseudomugilidae > Kiunga > Kiunga ballochi. Next base: position 13,714,777 of record JBAMIG010000013.1, on the reverse strand, counting down.
CTGATTGACATGATTTCCTTTTCTTTCATTTGGCATAAATGTCCTGGGTGTATCCGTGCATCTCTAAGAAATCCTTCTCCGGTGAGCATGTGACAGGTGAGAAATCCCTCATCACCGTGCTCACTAGGGATGGATGTGTTTATTGATTCTTGTTCTGCCTCCATAAACAGATAGGATTAAGAGAACGTGATTGAAACACAATTGCTGCACACTGTGGAAACATCTCTCAACAGAACACTGATAATGACAGCATTGCATTAAATAGAAATGCTTTTTGATATGGCAGTTGATTAAAATGACTATTTCATTATCTTCTCTGTGAATTATTAAATGTGTCCTGTACATTAAGCAGAATTTTTCTTTGATGGCGATGTAAATTCCTGCCAAGAACAAGACTGATTAAAGCCCTCCTTTTAATTGGATGTCTTAAAAAGGGAACTCGTGAATTGTACTGATTTCTTTATTAAAAACTAAACCTGTTTTCTGAATATTAAGAAAAATGATTAAGCTTATCCACTGCATATCTACTGCAGGTGAAAAGTCATCTGCTTCATATTTATGAAATTTATGCCAACAGGAAGATGAAAATGACAAAATGTGAAACCTGATCAACTGTTCAACACTTTTTATGATAGAGATGCATTTTGAAAAGTTTTGCATTTCAATGGAGTATTGTACAGATTGTGAAACATACAATGACAAAGAATCAGTGAAAAAACTGTTGCAAGTAAGTTGGTCAGCGCTCTGGATGATATTATTCTCTTCTGCCTCGTCCAGTCTTCAGCCAGGACACAAACTCTTTGGCTGCCTGGTCCTGCAGGTAAGAGCTCACGTCACTGGTGTAGGTCCCATCTGCATGACGTCTGAATAGACTCCTGTCGATGCAGATAATAAGGTCACAATATGTAAAAAGTGCAATAGGTGAAGAAGTCGTTACAGTGGTTCATATTAAAACATCAGTTTTCAGTCCATCTGGAATTCCATCTAGATACATGTTTTTACGTTTTATATCTAACTTGTACTGTGATAAAGTTCATACAAGAAGATTCACTCACCCATTACGTTTGGAGTTTTTCAGCCACTGGACAAAGTCTTGTGCTCTTCTTGTCTCTAAGTATTTACTGTAGTCATTAGAAAACGTTCCCTCTGAGTGCCTCTTCATGTTTGGGAGCTCGATGGGTTCATTGAGCACTGAGCTTTCACTCAGTAACCTAAAAAGGACACATCATGGAGAGAGCTTAGCAGAGCAGGACAAACCCTTAATTCACCCTTTGTTCTCCCTCCCGTGATCCTGTGGATGGCGTCTTCTTACTAAAATCCTCTTACACGTCACATTTTCTGGTTCGATACTTGTATTTTCCAACTGTTTTTCAGGCTACTTATAAATATGTACTGAAGTAAGCAAGGTAAGTTTATTTGTCTTGAAAGAGCATTAAATGCTTAGTAAAAATATTAAATATGATTACAGATGGTGCAAATAAAGCATTTAATCCTTAACATAAATACTGAAAAGAATCAGTTACACTGTGAAATAAATTTGTACTAACAAACTACTGTTCCTCATAATTAAGAGTACATAAATAAATAGATTAATCAAATTCTAAATTTTACAAAATAGTAATAAAATAAAATAAAATAAAATAAAAATAAATAAAACAAAACAAAACAAAATAAAATAAAATAAAATAAAATAAAATAAAATAAAATAAAATAAAATAAAGGCTGATCTTACACAGGATTTCGGTCTGTGTCCTGGTCTGGCACCTGCCAGCTGCTTTGGATAATGATGAGAAGCAGAAATCCAGCAAAAGACTGAGCACTTTTCATTGTTTGAGACTCTGAAAACAAATACACACAGAAAGAAATACAGATATGAGGAATATATGCTGAACATTGTCTTGGCAAAATATTTTAGACTTTGCAAAGGATGGAAAAAATCTCACCTGTGCTCCTTCCTGATCAACGTCTGAGAGAGGAATTGTGAGGTGTGTGGTTTGGTGTCCTTCTTCTCTCTGACTTCTGGAGCGGTTTCATGGTCCCCTTCTGATCTGCTCGGTTTTATATATCAGAGCTGAATAGCACTCTCCCAGGTGACTCTCCCCGTCATCGAAACCTCAGCATATCTTCCGTTACTCTCAACCCATTAGCCAGTGAGCATTATTAGCTCACTCCACTGAATGTATTTAACTTTGGTTTAAAACATGACAGGATGACAGCTGGATGCTCAAATTCTGCTCCTTTAGGCATGATGTCTAACCTGATAAATAAATCCTTGCTTTCATACGTGTTGAAATTATTTATTCAGATGTTGTAAAACTACATTTACACAGCACTTTTTTTTACATATGGTACTTAATTATTTCAAATTTACAGTAACGCATGGCTTAATTTGTACAAAATTTGTACGCAAGAAAAAAACATTCAATGGTTATTGAGAAAAAAAGAGGTGTTATGATTAAAAACAAAGTTTATTTTACCTTAGTATAACATTACAACAACACAAATGACAGCACATCATAACAAATCAGTGCAATGCAACTCTTTATGTTTACATATTCCTGAAAAAGTTTAGTTTTTTTTTTTATTTTAAATGCATGCAGTTGTCACACATGTTAAATTCATGAATTCACATACAAGTGATCAGTTGTGTGAGCAGCACAACATGTGCAAACTATTACATTTTCTAAAATTGATCTGACTTTTAACATTAAGAATTTTTTTCTTTTCTATTTGGAATTAAGGAGGCACTTTTGCAAGAAGTGACTCATGAGGGTGTAGATATGATAGAACGCAGTTCCCCTCATAGAATGGTCCTTGTCAGTGTACCACTGCAATTTACACAAAAATAAAGTTAGTGCATGACAAGATGATCAGCTTCCGTGTTACATGTTCGCGCCTCTTCCCTGAGCCAATATTTACCATCGCCTCAAAGTCCACTTGCTCATCCACCAGAGCTTTGGAGATCTGTGCAGCCTGCTGGAAATGGACATTGTCTACAGGAAAAAGAGAGTTTTCACTACCTGACTCAATGTCAAAACCTACATTTCTTCTATGGCAAACAGTCCATTTATTCTCAACTCAGCTGTGTAACCTCGTACACTGATAGTAAACAGGGCAACAACACGTTCAGACCTTATCAAATGACTGATAAAGAGGACTTTACGTACCATCTGCTGTACCATGGACCAAAAGATAGTTAACTGTTTTGAAGTTCTTTGCCCGAGATGTGACGGTTGAATTCTAATAAGAAAAAAGCAACAAAAAGATAAACAAAGAATAACTTAAAATACACTCAGGAATGTGCAATTTAAATATTTTGAGATCATTTCTAAAAGGTTGCCTTCTGTTGTATTTACCATGTAAGAATCTGAGTTCTCTGTGGGTTTCCCCATGTAGCGCTCAGTATATACAGCATCTACAAACAAAAACAGATTGTGTAGTGGACACGAGACACATTAGAGAAAAACAACAACTTCTCTTTTAATTATAAAGCATTAAAGAATAAAAATGTGAGAAAGTAAGTTAAATGAAGGGTGAACTTCTCTCATTAGGGTCCAGCCCAGCTTAAACAGTCATTTTAAAATTTAAATGGAGGAGCTTATGAACGTAAATGTGCTTTTTTTCTCTCTTAGTAATAAATAAATCTTTCATGCCAACAAAAATATATCGGTATTTTCTATTCCTTTTAGGTTGCATGAGTTGTGTAAACAAGAAAGCCTGAATGACAAAGCCTAATAACATTAAAAACAATTTTTAACACCAGTAATTTTAATATCTTGGGTTCTTAAACCACCTGCTGTATGCTTTCTAGCTTTTTAAAATATTCCTGTGTGTTTTCATTTTTTTTAACATGCTCAACAAAAATGGGGATTTTTTCTTTCCTAATAACAATCGTTAAATTATTAGTTTTTTGGAGGTTGAACAGGTCCTGGTGATTGGAAAGCTTCAAATTAGTTAAATCTGGAGATGATAATGTGACACAGAGGAAGTGGAAAAACTATTCCACCAAAGAATTGGTACAAAAATTGCATGCAATACTCTAAGAACAGTGCAAAGCACAAGGTTATATACTACACACTCACCATAATATTCCCACTTGGCTACTGGGGCAACTGCAATTCCACACTTGAAGAGCCCAGTCCCAGCACCCAAGGCCATTGAGGAGACATAACCACCATATGACTGAAAACAAAGCAGAACATACTGTATTTATTGAAGGTGAGATAAAAATAAATACATGAAAACAGCTAAACAAAGGCACCTTACCCAGCCCCATATTGCAATCCTATCTTTGTCGATGAAACCCATGTCAAAAAATTTCCTGTAAAATGGATAGAATGTAATAAATTGAAAAAAAAGGCCTACTTGGAGACCTGCATGTTTTTCTACATCGTGACAAATATGTTTGCAAGACACCAGTGTAATAAGAACAATATCAGAAAGGGCTGAAAGTTTGGACACTTTACCTCACAGCTGTTATTTGATCTAACACCTCAAATGTCCCAAGGCGCTTGTAGATTGCATGCAATATTTCATCACCTTGGTAACCACTACCTCTTCCATCAAAGCTGGCAATGATGATACCGTGTGAACTAGAAAGGTACGTTCCCCAGTTCAGCTTGTTGCGGTAGTTCACGCTTTGACTGCATGGGCCAGCATAGCTACAACAGCACAGCAACAGCATTCATCAGCAAACACTACCAAAGATTTTGATAGAGTTTTGAGGAGCTCTGAGCAGTGTTGACTTACACATCGATAAGAAGAGGGTATTTTTTAGACCTCTGGAAATTCGGTGGTAACATCATTTCATACCAAAGGTCTGTTGGTTAGAATAAAGATGTATTAAAAAAAAGGCATATTGATCAAAGATGAATAGTTTGAGTCCAGTAAAATATAAGTTCGATTAATATTTTTAAGAGAAAAAAGCAACTTATTTTCATTATAATGAGCAAAAACTGTAGAGCTTCTTAGTTGATAAAACCGGTCTTCATCTAAAATTTTAGTCCACTTAAACAGATTTTGTTTATTGCTGTATCACACACTTATTTGACACAATGTGAGTTTGAAGGCTGCACAAATAAACATCCTTCTGCAGCTTCACAAACTATCTGGAAGGTGTTCGTAACCCATTCATGGTGTAACTCAGGGGTACTCAAGTTCAGTCCTCTAAATCTACCTTCCTGCATTTTTTAAATGCAACCCTTGTCCAACACAGCTGAAACAAATTAATGTCTCCTTAGCAGGCCTCTGTAGAGCTGGATGACATGCAGGAGAGGGAAATCAGCTATTTTATTCAGATGTGTTGAAGGAGAGGTGCATCTAAAAGTTGAAGGAAAGAAGATCTTGAGGACCTAACCTGGACACATCGGGTGTAACTGAAGAGCTTTCAGCTCATATACACAAAACACTGACTTGTCAGTTCATTTTAATGAAGCGTATTTTCATCCATTCAACCACTTCCTTCATCTCACCAAATCCTGCAATCTTGATGGTGCCGTATTGCATTGTTGGCATCTGGAATTTAGACAAGATGATTTCCAGATCCTTGTTGTCTTCAAGAACGGCGAGCTCTGAGGAAAACACAACAGGATAAAAACAGACCTCAGGGGGAAATGTCCCTTTCAGATTTTTTTATTTTCTTCATTCCTTTCTTGTCAGTTCATCTTAATGCCACAAATATGAATGCATTGAGAGAATTCTTCTATGTAATAAAACACTGTCAGAGCATCAGATATTTTAGGAGCAAAAGGAATACATGTACCTGCACCTGAACCCCTGTTGTCCATGAGTGTGTAGAGGGGCAATCCAGGTCCTGGTGACAAGAAAATCACACAGCTGAAACCATATCAAATCACCTGTGTAATTGAACTGAACTGCTTAAACGCAGATTGTTGTTCACAGATGTTTCCAGCACGGGTGAGTTACTATTTAAGAAACCAATGGAGGGGTAACTGACCAGAGCAGTCCATTCGGAAGAAAGATGCATCAGTGCTGAAGTAAGCTGAGTTGTACTGACACCTGTCTTCATACAAGTTGCAGCTGAGGCACTGGGGGGCTGATAGGCTGCTTCCAAGCTGAATTCTTAAGAAAAAATGAGTAACATGACGCATAAAGTATGTCTAACTTCAAATAATGTTTCTAGGATAGCATAAAGTGATGTGGTCATCACTCAAATGGTTACTTACTTATACATATTTCTTTTCACTGGTTCTCCTTTGTACTCATTGCTCACAAAGTATCTAAGAAGAAGAAATTTACACAAATCTCAACTAGCATACTTACAGATTGTCTTTTAAAGTTTACGTAGCTTCATGTGTGCTTTTCACCTACATGGCTTCTTTTGTTAACTTGGATATATAGATAACTTCCCACTTCCCAGAGGTAATAGGTGTTGCTTTGCCCTTGAAAAATTACTTTTATTAATCAACTGGACAGCAAAAAGATAAAGTGGTTGATCCGTGCATTCTTCAATGAAAATACTCACGTCTTTTACGTAATGAATATGTTTGTAGCCCTGAGAATCACTCATCACTTTGTAAAAACTGAGCTTATCCTCAGCAAAAAACAGAGGCAGGGGCACATACTGAGAATAAAATACAGTCATACACCAAATAAAATTGTAAAGATAAATATATGAACAACCATGATCTTATGGAAACTTACGTGGCCAATCCAGCCCGTTTTGCTCATTTGCTCAAATTTCTGTAATAAGCAAAAGGGATTTGTTTCAGGCTGTTTGGATCTAAATGATTAATTATTAAGCCAATGTAATGTTTAAAAAACATCTTAGTAACAATTTATAAGTTTCTGATCAGAAAAGCTAACACGGAAAGTGACATCTACCTGTTTTTCTTTCCAGCTACTTCCATCAAAGTCATAGATCTGTACAGCCACATGATTCTGTTTCCTTGTGAGCCATTGCACAGCGACGCGTTCATCTGTAACCCAGGTCACTGAGCATAAAATGTGATCACTGAGTAAAGGCAACAGAAAGTGACAGGGTCTTCACATCAGGCACAACATGAAGATATATTACTCTTTGCTTTATAAATTTGATTATTAAGGTTACAAAATACAGACCCAGATGCAATGGAAGCAGGGGGGACCACGTGTGAGCGCAAGGATGGATTTTTGGTATCAACCACAAAGAGTTTCACCTTCGTAAGATCTGATCCAGCCTATGAGAAAATATTACAGTCTTGATGAATTATTACGCAGAGATAAAGTTTGATATGAAAAAAACTTGCAGATGATTTTGTAAAAAGGATGTGTACAAAGATTGAAATAGGTTAATCAAATTAGATGTCTTGTTTGAGAGCTTGATTGCAAATAACTGTACTTTGTGTTTAGAAAAGTCGTATGATCCCACCTTTGGGTATGGAACAGACACTGTTTGAGGATATTGCTCAGATCCATAATAAGTATACTCCACTTTGTGAACTTCAGTATCATTGAATTCGGCATAAGCCACGAATCTTCCTGTTGTGGACCACCATATTGCACCATTCGATGCAAACACTTCTTCTGCAAGTTGGAGGAAAAAAATGAGACATGAAAAATACATTTACATGTAGAAACACTGATGTAAACTTAACATTACCTACCCTCATAGACCCAGTCAGGGACACCATTAAGAATCTTGTTTTCTTTCCCATTGTGTGTCACCTGCATAACTTCAGCCGTGATATTGTGCTGTAGATAAATGTTGAAGTCTACGACGTAGGCCTGCAAAAGACAGAGTAAATACTGGTTCTAAGCTTTTTGATACAACCTATAGGCCTATTTTATTCGGCCTATAGTCACATTGACAGATTGTTACAAAACAAAAAAAAAACAATTAAATTGTATATAATGGATATAAATAAAACCCAGTCCCAGCAAAAGGTAATACAGAATAGGTTGTTGATTATTAACAGGAGAGAAAAAAAAGAGATGCTCGCTCACATATTGGTTTCCTGTTGGCGCAAAGGTAAAGTACTGTACGACAGGTGGGAGACTCACTGATGAAACAAATGTGCTGAAAATAAATAGCAACAGTGTTAAAGTATGTAAACATTTTTATACATCACATTGTGGAGAGGAGAAAAGTTAAAAGTACATTACAGGAAGCATATCCTATTAGGAATGTGCAAAATGATTTTATTACATCGTTTGTATGAGAGGAATTCAAAATGTTAACATAAAGTAACACTGATGCAAATTCTGTCTAAAATAAGTGTGATTTCACTCTTACAGGGAATGCTGTTTGTTAATATTACACCTGTTTATATCTATTATATTTTAAACCTTCAGTCAGACCATGTTTGGACCATCTGCACTCCCCATCATAAGCAAGGTGTGTGTGGACAAGAAGTTAATTTATTTGATTGTAATTCACTTATTTTTGTATTTCCTCTCATTTTAAATTACTATGCCACAAAAGTAACAGCTACTATATATATATATATATATATATATATATATATATATATATATTAAGCTTTAAACTACTTGGAAACAATTTTAACTTAGTTGATATTTACAGTTACGTTTATAAATGAACATCGTACAATGTTTACATTGAAGTAATTTTCTTTAAATAAGAATTTAAATAAGAATTCACACTAGTTATTAATCAGATTCAGGAAAACTGTAAGTAAAGAGGAGCTTTGTTAAGCTGATTTAAAGGGCTGGTTTTGTTCTGTTTTGTACTGACTGCAGGGGTCAGTAAACAGATATGCCTCTGCACACAGGTGAGGGCCTTATGAAAACATGGTAATGAATGTGATATGTAATCTACCCATACATCCCAACCAAACGGGGTGTGACGGGCAACATTTGGTCTCATTAATCTTCTAGCTGTTACTTGCTCTGTAGATCTGTACTTTGATTTTGCAGTCTGCTTACAGGTTTAGAGACAGAATGGCATATTTGAATGGTTTGTAATCCTACCTGTGACTTTACTATCTTTAGTATCTACTTGGAAATCCTCCAGGTAAAGGTTGCTTAAAGACAAAGTTTAGTTCAGCTTCAGGATTTTCTGGTTGCATTTGGTGCTCTGTCACTGACTTCTATTGCCTGGCTGCATACATTTGTACTATAGAGAACCTGGTGGGGTATTTGTTGGCATGTCCTATTAGCTATCGGTCAAGCAGAGTGACTGAATTTTGTACGTGCTTAGGCATGCATTCGGTGGCCCTGTCCTTGTTCTCCCCTGGTCTCACTCTTTTGTTATTGCATGTGTATTATGGGGCCTGACTGCAGGATGGGGATGACTAAGATTAGTCCCATGTGTCTGGGTGTGAGCCACCTAAAGGAGGCTTTTAATGACAAGAGAGGCAGAATGCTGTTTGAACTGCAGCATTCGGCCTTCTTGGTGAGAGTGAACGTCACAGAGGACGCAGGAGATGACTCACCACCTTCAGGGGTTTTTCTCAAAAGCGATCTGATACATGCCAGCTTTGCGTTGAGAAGAAAATAAAGTCTAGTGAGGAGCATTACTATCCAACGTGTATGAAGCTTCATCCACTTGAAGGTGAAAACTTTCCCAACTGGACAGGAAGGTCTGACATCCATTTCCAGATTGCCTTCAGCTTGCAGTGTGGTAGATTTAAGGGAGGCCACCCATGACAGATGTTGAGTTCTTACATTTGTTAGGCCGTTAGGAATGTATGAGTTCATAATTTTGGCCATATTTTTTATCCTGATGCAGAAAAAGGGGGTGGGATCTAGTATTGTAAAAACTGGTTTAATTGAGGACTCCCCTCTTCAAAATATTTTAGCTTACTTTTGCCAAATGTGCTCCATGCACTATACAGCACATGGAAATATAGATGACTAGAGGGACTGGACTGTGTAACCAAACATATCGTTCCTTCAGGTTTTCTCCACTACATATCCATATGTATTGAGCTTTATAATAATCATAATCCCCTATTTCAGTCCAGGAAGGCTCAGAGGGATATTTTATTGTGTTCATCCCTATGTCTATAAATTTCAGCGACACGGACACTCAGAAAAGCTCAACACAATTGCACTGTCTATATTTCCCACTGGGTGACTGAAGCAATCAAATGTGCTTGTGGAGTAACAGGTACCCTTTTGGCATGTTCTGTCACTCTACCAGACACATAGGCAGGCGGCATGCGCTGTGGCATGTTGGGCTAAGCTTTATTAATTCTGGAGGTTTTACTGACTAAATGCTGCTCTGGGTTCATGTTGGTATTGATCATCCAGTCAGAGGCCTCTATGTGTGTCTATTCCTCATGACAATGCTGGTATAAATGATCAACTTTGTTAAATGCCACTTGCAGTCGGAATTGAATGAAACAGGAGTTTCATGGATATGTGATTCCCGGATCACAGCCAGTCAGGCTGGTCTCTTGGATTTTTTTCTAGTACAAGAAGATGCAATTATAGCACATGCAAGCTATTACACTGTATTTATTACAGGGATACACAGGTGACCTACATGTCATATTTTTGACTGTTTTAATGACTGGTACTGGAAAGATTAACCTTTTTACTGCCACTGGCACTAGGAATACAGCTAAAACTATCTAGTGAGTTAATAAATAAATAAATCATATATTTTACAGTTTTTTTTTTGTAGTTTATCTTTTTTAATTGAAACATGCAACTCTATTGTTTTGGTTTCTAAAAAATACACGTGTATTTTGGGTTTTGTTCTGCACCTTTGGTCTAAAACAACAATAAATCTACAAATCCCCAGAGGTGAAAAGTAGAAATAAAACAAAAAGAGGACAACTTACGAGTTCTCCCGGTTATAGATAGAATATGATGCTGTATATGAATGTCTCCATTTCTGTTAGATTTTAAACAAAAATATATTTCCATGTTTTTGATCATAATTTAAATATTAAGTCATTTGAATGTTTAATGAAAATGATATAACGAATCATAAAAAATATAAAATAATTAGACATTATTTGAGAGGGACATCTTACCTTTGAGTAATTGCTTTCAAAAGCAACATATTTGTGATCACCTGACAAGAAGTAATTACTGGCATCCACTTTTTCCTGAGAAGGAAATGTAACATATAAACACCTTTCACATTGTCATAATACGTGTTTGTTGTTGAATGTTAAAGGACATATTACAAAGGTTGAATTGCTCAAGTATAGTGACTTCTGCTGTGTTTCAGGATTGTGGAGAAAGACATTCCCATCTTCTGTTTTATGCAGATACTCATTATCTGCAGACAAGAGGGAAGATAAATCACCAAAATATTTGCACACACTAAGCAAGATGGCAACGTTGTTCAGAAAGGCCCATCACTGCAGCAGACGTGATACCTGATATCCAGTACAAATTGTAAGATTTCTTCCTAATGGTGTCATTGAAGTAATCTTCAAGTGTGAAAGGCCTTTTGGTTTCTCCAGATCCTGAACATATACAGTGTTATTTTACTACAATCTATTACTGAGAAGATAAACTACTGTAGCTAAAGAATCATAAACTGGCTCATTCAATTTTTTTTCTCTTAAATGTGAAAAGCTAAATAGATGCATGATAGTAAAACCAGGCACGATTGTTAAATTATTTAGTTTTTACAATAAACCTAATCAAGACAAACATGAAATAAACATGTGCCAGGCCGGACTTTAAACTTACTGCTGTAGTAAACTGCTGGGATTGTTATTAATGAGATGACGACAGCCGCCCCTACCACTCCCCACATCACCTTACTGCAGCCCTGGAAGAAGAAAAACTTCTACAAAATTAAGAAATCACACAGCTCAAGCTGTGTGTGTGTGTGTGTGCTGCAGTAGGCTATATCCAACTCATTTCTCACAAGCGCGCGCCAAACACCACAGCTTTTTAAAGTTTTTTTTTTTTTTACCAGTACCAGATTGTTTTTCCATTATTGAAGCTGATGGGAAATCGAATACTGACCATGATGATGTTGAAGTCGACGTAAAGCTCTCAGTCTAATAATCCTGTGAAGTCGCTGACGTGTTGAAAGTCTCCTGCAGCCTGGTGAACATATTCTCGGTGCACGACACCCACAACAACACGGCAACATAAAAACTGAGCTCCGTCCTACTTCAAGCTCCAAGATGCATTCCTGAGACCAGCCCGAGATGCCTCCCTGAAGTTCGCCGCACAACTTTCCAGGAGCGCACAATTTAATGCTATTAGGAAGTGTTTTTTTCTTTTCAGGGCGCGAGGCACTCCCAAAGCACACGCAAGAAAACAGGAAAAGCCAGCTTTGTCTTTTATTTTAATCAACATTCACCTGGTTATGAATCACTGGAGAGAGTTTATGATCATTCTGAACAACTTAAACGATAATTAGTTATATTACTTTAGAATCATTCAACTTGCAATGCTGTGGTATTGATCAATTAGAAGTCAAACACCAAGATGAAAAAATCCACATCTAAAAATAGAAGCAGCTGTTGTCTAAACAGCAGTGAGCCAGATGATTTCAGCAGGAAGACCAACAGCATGTTTGCATGCTGTGAGTTGACAGGTGGGCTCTGAGGGGGCTATCACTGGCACACTGGTTCCTATCTCATGAGACAACATGGCTTAGAGGAGAAAACATTACTTTTGAATAATTTCTTTTTCCTTTTCTTATCACATCTAATTGTTCTAACCAGTTCAAGAATAATCTCTTCATTGCATTTATAATGGGTCAATCTTAGACAAGAACACATTTATAAAGAAACAGATTCCTCCACCCAAAAAATAACTAAAAAGAAAAACAACACAACCAAAACAAACAGTGCATCACATCAGTGATCTCACAATATAGCAGTAAACAAATCATTTTGCACTGTGTGTGCCACTGTGAGAGTCGGACACAACAGAAAAGTGCTTTAATTTTCTTTTTTGCCATTCATACACTTCAATCATCATCCATGCTCTGCACCATCAGGCTGCCGTGTTGGATGTAGTCAAAAGCAGGGAAGTTGATGGGGAGCTCATTCCACTTGGTGAAATTGCTGTACTTTTTTCCGCTGACGTCCACCACAAAGTTTTTAACGTTGAGGCAGGGGCATTCGATCCCACGGTACATCATCATGCAGCCCCAAGACTACAACAGAACATAAGAAGTTTACGCATAAGAGGACAAGTATGGTGCACACATCGGGTTTAATCAAAGAAAGTAGAACAAGTTTGAATAAATTAGCTAAACATCTTGTACTTTATTTGACTTCAGACAGCAATTTATGATTTTTTTGTATACTTTATCCTGTTTTTTTAAACTGGTTACCAGTAATTTATTCAGGACACAGGAACACTGCAAAAAGACTCAAAAAGAGTATTTATCAGTGTAAAATAATTCTAATACGTTATCTAAAATAATATATTTTTCTTTACTATTATTATTGAAAATGAACTTTTATTAAAAAAAACCCAACCAAAATAAAACAAAAAACAAACAAACAAACAAAACAAAAGTGAGGAGTACCTGACCGCAGTCTTTACAAGCGATTATACCATTGGTCTCATAATCCAAAAGTCTTTGCTGAAGAGTTGCATTTTCTCTCCTGATAAAAAGTTCACTGCACAAAGTAAGGTGCAATTAATGATCAGTGCACACACACACACACACACACACACACACACACACTCAGACAGACACTCAGACAGACAGACAGACAGACAGACAGACAGACAGACAGACAGATAGATAGATAGATAGATAGATAGATAGATAGATNNNAACATTGACTCTGTGCATATTTTCAATGATGTGGATTTCATCACCATCGCAGACAGGTTTGCTGCAGTTTCGGCAGCTAAACTTCACAGCAGATGGACTCTCGTTCTTCAAGGCCTTCTGATTCTGCGTTACCTGCCTCACTCTTTCCTCTATTATAGCCTGAATCTGAAACTCAGTGATCTAAGGGAGGAAAAAGGTTATAATACAATGTTGGTCATAGATGGAATAACAAAAATGTTGTATAGCCGTATACCTGTTTGTCATAGTCTGCTTGATTTAAGGCTTTGATTTTTTCAATGGCTTTGATCATCATGCTTTCACGGTACTCATTGACACACTCTTTTTCAGCCACTCCAGAGTTCTTGACATCAACCACGATGTAAGTGCTATCCTCAGCTCTTCCTCTGCCTTGAGACTGCAGAAATAACAGAGGCAGTCGAGTGCAAAGCATGAACAACATTTTTTAAGCATTTTACCTACAACATGTTAAGCCAGTCCACATAAACAGCTTACATCTGTAGTGTTTTTAGTGAACATAGGAGATGTGAGTAAGTCACAGGGGCAGCAAGTAAAACAAGGCATTTGCTCAACAAAAAGAAAAAGACCCTCAGTACTTGCTTTCACCGAACTCTGCCAACACTTCTCTACAATGTTGGGTTGCAATGCCCATAGCTTGTAGGATTTCAAAATAAAAGCTGTGCTTTAAATTCTGTCTCTTTAAGACCAACTGATCAAAAAAGCCCAGTCTGCTCTGATCAGTAACTGATCAGACTGTTTCAAGTGTGTAAAAAAAAAAAAAACACTCAAAATATACATATATTTTTATGCAAATGTGTTATAAAGTGATGCTGATTTTAAGCTGCAGGCTAATCACACAGACCTGAATCAATGAACATGGATGAGATAGTCCCCACAGTTTACCCCACTGACCTGAATCATTGCGATCTCGTTGGTCACAAGACCATATCGGATAACAAAGTTGCAGGCTGGTATGTCCAAGCCTTCCTCTGCCACTGTGGTAGCAATCAGCAGATTGATTTCACCAGTGCTAAATTTTTTCAACACATCCTTTTGCTCTGCCTGAACAAATGAGAAACATTGTTTTGGGTTTAAACCACTTATGATGTGCTAATGAAACAAGAGAAAAATGTGGTGTAGATTACGAAACGTGCACTCACAGCTGTCATTGGTTTAACATCACTTTGGTCTCCCGCTCCAATCACATGGGAAGGTTTCACTCCAATGTCAGAAAACTTGGGGTTTTCCTGAATCCACTGACTTAGAGTAATTGCGCTGTGACGTGTTTTGGTGAAAATGATCCCTCTTGCTTTATCCCTAGAGGTGAACTCCTGAAAAATTCTCATTCTCAGTTTTGACAGGCTGTCGTTTTCATTCCCTGGAATCCTGGCCAACTTTTCCAGCTCCGTCTTGTTTTCTGCAGGACATAGATTTCAACAAATTGAGATAAATATTTTATTCAGTGTTTAGGTCAGCAAACATATAACAGACAATACCTTTAAACAAATTTAGGAGGAATCTCTCTGTGTCTGTTATTTGTATTTTCTCATCCTCTTCTGGGGCGGTTTTCTTCTTCATTTGCTCCTCATGGTATTTGTTCAGGTAACTGAGGGCATCACACATGCGGATGGTGTTGCTGAGAAGCAGGCTGTCATTGTACTGGCGAAGGTACTCTGCACAAACTCGCACCACCTGATTTTCTTCTTTTGCAGCTATTGGAAAAATGTTTTTTAAAGGGTTACAGAAATAGCAGCCAGAAAACAAAGGGTTATTGAAAGCATATAGGGCAGATTTTAAGTAAAAAAATTATATTAATGAAACTGTAGAGAATTAAATAAGATTTCTTTGAAATAAAGTAAAAATAAGAAGCATATGAAATGTAAACAGAGAAACAAAACTGCAACATTTTCAGATTTATTCCCTTTGGGACCCAGTAGCTGAGTTCACTGACTTAAATTATACTCACATAGAGCCAGAATGCTCGGCTAAGAAGTAAGTCCTGAGCCTAAAACACTATAACATATTAATGCCACTAACGTTTAGCAGAAATCTGTACTCACCCTGCCGCTCTTTTTGAACAACCCACTGTTCATATATCTGGGAGCCGAGGTCACAAGTGGGGCTCAACTGAGCATGTTGATGAATAGCACTCATGATTTTCTTGATCACATCACCGAAAGGATCCTGGAAAGACAATTGATTTTCTCACACACACACACAAACACTGCATCCCATTCATAGAAATAAATATATAGTTATGCTTATTATGAACCCATTTCCTGTTTAACTAATCTACCCGCTTTCTGTCTTCAACAAGCAGGATAATTTTTCTTGGGTCCTTCTTGAAGTCACCACAGCTCATGATTTTGGAAGCATCCAAGTTTGCACAAATCTGCAAAAGACATTCACATATTTGTACCGTGTTACTTTCTATTAGACCAACACAGAGTTAAAAAAATGTTGCAGTTGTGTAATAAATCAATGGACCAGCTTTCCAAGCTTGGCCTCTGCTGCATCAGATTCCATCAGCAAATTCTTTTACAACACAGTTGCACAATGAAAGCTGAGAAGAGTATTTACACGCAGTATGTGCTCTTCTGCTTTTGCCATTTTTGTGGCATTCCCAACCCCCGGGGATGCAGTCAGGCCCAGGATCTGAGGGAGGAGCGCAGGCTGCTTCTGCTCCTTTATTAGCTTTTTGTTCTTATGCTTCTGTTTCAGATATCGCATCATTATGTGATTGTAGACGCCTCCTTTCTGAGTATGGTGGCACTCATCTATGACGATCAGTGTCAGAGCTATAAAAACAGATGACATTACATATCACATACCACATATCAATAAAGATTCTTTAAATTAATAATAAGTAAGAACAATGAACAAGACAAAACACATTTCAGTGAGTCTGTTACTTGGTTCGGTTAAATGAAAGCATCTTTATCTTCTTATTGAATGTTATTATCATGAGAAAACACGCACAAAGCCTTGCAGTTTTCCAAACAAAGCTCTGCTAAATACTTGTTTGTGGTGGTTTCCCTTAAGAAACGACAGCAGCTTTCTATGACAGAGATGTTTCCACACAAACCCACAATTTTCCAGGAATGTTTGACACCGCAGTTCAAGTCGCACAGTAACATCGGGTGGTCTGCATCCAAATGAACATCAGATGATTTGTATTCTACAAAAGTGTTAGCAGAGGAAACTGTGATTTGTTCAAGTTTAACCTGTGTGATTCAAATTTGCCTCTGGAGGGAAGGAGAATGTGGAGTGGCAGCTTGATGTATTGAGGGTGATAGAAAGTCTCATGGGAGTTTGATCAGCCACACACTGATGGTTTGAACAGACGTGTGGCCTGAAAGCCAGGATTCAAAAACAAAAAAAGAAAAACATGCTATGAGGCGTTTCAACAACAGCATATGTTCCTCTGAGGTGGCTATTCCACCTTGTACTGGTTAGTGCCAACAGGAGTGAACAGCAGAGTCGGAAGAATGACAAGATCCTGCCGGGGGAAATGTTGCTCTGATTCCTCTGGGTGGCTTTCTATTCCAGAGTGTGTCAGTGTCTGCAGCAAAGACTGGGACAGATTTGAGCAAAAGGTTTATAAACCAAAATATTAGCGCAGGAATGCTCTTTGCCATTTTCTGATCCTACAAAAAAAGTCTGCAGTGTGGAATAAAAGCACATTTTCAAAGGGAAGCGGATAATAAAAGGTATATTATCCTGCATCCATGAGGAAAATTACGGATACACAAAGATGCCTTTTCAGGTTTTACACAGAATCTCATAAAAATGATGCACTATGGATTGCGTAACGCTTAACTGGTTTCCTAAAGGTAGAACATCCTTCTCTCTGTTTAAAATGAATAACAATGATCTTGTGGAGTTACTAAGAGGTGTAAATAGGCACATTATCTCAGGAGAGTTAACAAAACGTTCATCTTTCAACTAATTCTAACTTTATTTTCTGTCACCAAACTTTGTTACTATAAATGAAAAGTGGGCCGTGTGTAAACAAGCCTACAGAAATGTATTGCCTGTGATGAATACACGTTTTTCTCATAAAGTCATGCTGAAAATATCATACCGCTCAAGTTTACTCCATCATCTTCTCCGTCGTTAGCCCTCTCCAAGTAGTTTTCCAGGATCTGGGCTGTGCAAATGATGATATCATTCATCTCCACAATCTTGGCAAAGGAGATTTTGAGCTGGGAGTCTCCAGTGACTTTTTCCACTTTATATGTGTGCTTCAGAAAGGGTAAGAACTCTTTGGAGTAATGCTGCTCAACAAGAGGAATCTGCAGGGCACCAGAGCATATTACGCTTTCAGGCTTATTTAAGGCAAAATAAAAGGCTGCATTGTTTCTATTACACACGGCTCCTGATGATTTAAAAGGTTTTTTTTTTTTTTGTTTTGCCATCATGTGAACACCCACTGAAGCTAAATATTCTCAGGACTGTATTAACTTTAAGACAAGGAGCTTCAAATTAGTTGTGTAATGATGTAGAGGATTTTCTTGCTCCTTGCTTGCAGAGGGAGTAGACAGACTGTTTCAGCAGTAACAAATGACTCTGTTATTGTCTTTTTTCAGGGATGAAAAATGCCTCAATATTGTGGTTAGAAGCTCTTTGAAGGCATAACTACATTTTCTTTTGTAGATCCAAAGGAATTTCTTTCCAGTTTAGAGCAGTGCTCATTTAAATCCCAAATATCGGACAGTGCAGGATAATATCTAAACCTTGTGTTATGGAATTTGTGGTGGTCTAACCCACATGTGCAAATTAACTGGGTGTTTTCTTTGGATCTGAATTGAACAAAAGAGGGTTAGCAGAATAGTATAAGTCCATAAATCAGATAAGCAAAACTGTGAATTTTGTACCTTGTTCACCAGGACAATCACCTTTCCTGGTTTGCCATCCTCTCTCCTGCTCTCCAGATGTTTTTTGGTAATATAAACTGCAACTCTGGTTTTACCAGTTCCTGTTGGGAGACATATAATGATGTTTTCCCCCTCCAAGGCAGGTCTGGCGACATCCATCTGATAATCCCGAAGAGTAATTTCAGCTTGTTCTGGACTTATGGAAATGTCTGCTGCTGCCATGTCACTTTCATCTGCAAAGTGAAGCAAAGGTTCAAAGACTAAACATCTGTCCATGTCAGCAAACCACCACTGCCAGCAAAAAGACTAAGTCTTTTGTTTGTGATTCTAATATAGTTAGGGAGTGCAATGCTGCTTTTAGAAAGGCAATAAATAAACCTAGAGTAAAACAATTTACAGTATAATGGCAGATATGAAATCAAGTTTAACACTGTTTCACTTTTAAACCACTGATTTTTATCCATGATAAGAGGCGCCTAACAGGAAACATGTCTTCTGGTTTTTCTCTTTACAGGCTGCAAGTTTAGGAATGATTTAGAACACATTACGTTATAGCAAGTCACTTCACTAATGCTTTCCTTATGTCTTTTAAGAAGCAGAATGATGATTTGCATTCTTATTAGCAAGAAAACCAGACGTTATATGATCTATTTTACTCAGATCTGGAGTTGCTGGAAGGCTATGACACCTCCACATCCTCTACGTTAAGGAATAATGAAGGAATGAGCACAGTGTTATGAAAATGCAGATGTTCTCCCTACAGCAACTTTTTTCACTCAGTGCTACATTTCCTCTTATATATGAGTTCAAAACCCCTTCAAGAAGTTTTTCTTTTTTTTTAAATCGTGCAGACATTTAATTTTCCTCCTAGACTCAATGTGCCCAAGGTTAAATTACAAAATCAAGTCAGGCATGTTAGTAAATACCAGTCAGTACTGATGAAGAGATAGGACTATAAAAACAGTAAGAAAAGAGGGGCCCCATGAACTTTTACCAACAGATTCCAGACAATAGAAGAAATGAAAGGCAAACAGTTCATTTAAATCTGACTCCAATAGGAAGTGAAGTCAGTTATTATTAGAGGACAGGCAGATCATTTTGTTCAGGCCTCACCTTATAGCTTACAGGCTTATCTGTAATCCACTCTGCTTAAAACAAGGAATTTTTAGTTTTGCAACCATATCCTACAATATGTGACTGTAAAATGTATAGAAATAAAATACATGCAGGTCTAAAATGTTCAGCAAATAAAACAATGAGCAATTCCATATTTGATGCTTCAAGTTGTAAAACTACTAGCACTTGCAGATTTGTTTGGGAAACTATTAGTCTGTCCTAAATCCTTTTAAACATAAAATGTTTCTATAAACTGTTTTCAAATACGTACAGTATTAAAATGTTTCCTAGTGTAATCTGAAAACATGCACAATAAGCCTTTGATAGTGAGTAAAATAAATACCTTCATCACACATTAACTTAATTTAACTTTATGTAAACCTAATGGCAGATGTACTGTGATGGACTGGCTGGTGCAGGCAGTGTAAGTGCACTGTACACATGTGGCAGAAGTCTGAGGGTAGAGTCACTCTTTCTTGTTTCTCTGCTGAGTTTTCTGAAACCTTCATGTAAAATGTGAACTCCTCAGCAGAATAAGCCCTGAGATGTGGATGGACGTAGCAACACAGCTACCTGAGTGAAAATATTCCATGACACTTTGCTAATACAGAGTCAGCATGTGGTTTTGATTTGAAGCCCCACAACACTGTGTCCTCTACGACCTCAGTACTTCTACACAGCTCACATATGGAAGCTATTTATTTGTGTGAAGCCACCAGGATGAAGCAATGTTCCACCTACTCTCATGGTGAGTTTAGACTACTGATAGGAAGACAAAAGACCAAATATGCATTTTTGTATTTATGGCTTGAGTTAGGTATTTGTTAATGTGACAGAAGAAGAACACAGTACTTAAAATTACAGGCATATTTCAAAAAAGAGCATTAGCAGGGTTAGTAAGGGAGAATGAGTCCCACCTGGTTGTGAGAGCTTCATGCTGTCTGATAGCTCCGGGGATCTATACATGTCTGAAAATACATCAAAGTTTCAGAAAACTGTGCAAATTAAAGCTAAAAGAAACAACCTTCTTCTGTACAATGTCGGATGCTGCTGTTAAGCTTTAGCTTATTTTATTATTGTTTGAATAAGCAGATGCATCTGTATGATCTCAGTAATATGTGCTGACAATATTTCTTTAAAAATGTTTTTTAAAAAAAGTCACAATTAACCAAAAAACACAAGATAATGAAATAAAAAAAAATGTTATGCCATCATTGTTTTGTCAGCTGTTATTTTGTACATGTAGCTGCATGGGCACAACCAATTAAAGGCTGGTTTGACAATTTGCAAATGTCCATGTTTTTCACCCAATTAGCTTAAATGCATTAAACCAGAACTCTCTTTTCCAGCAATTGCCACACCAGCATCCATACACAAACAAATTCTTGGAAAATATTAAATAGATGTGCTCTACCAAACCTGCAAATTCATTTGGCTCCTCTGTGAAAGAGATTTCCATTGGCTCCATGCTCTCACAGCTTTCGGCTGTAGCTTCTGGAGCTTCCGGGTGTTTGTCATCTGATCCTAAAAGGAAATAAAACAAACAAAATAACTCTGAAAAAGAAGAATAATGAGCTACAGTAAACTAGGAAGACAGGGGCTGTGATGGTATTAAAGGCAATTATAAATAACTTATTAGAGGTGGATTAAATATGCCAACTAATGTGCAACTGCTTTTCACAATCTTTAGTAACCACAGTGACATATTTCTGCCAACAGACTGCCTAATCGTTTTTCCTGTAATGGGTGTGTGTATGTGTGTGTTCCAGTGCTATTAGCCGTTAAAGCCACATACCCTGTGTCTGGGACCCTCCAGTAAGTTCATATAGCAGATGCTTGTGCTCAGTGTCTCTCAAAACTTGGAGAAACGTTGAAAACCATCCAGGTGGACGTCTTACGATTCGGCTCAGAAGTATTCGTGCCCCACTTCGGTTTCCTTTGTTTGTTGTTTCAGCTAAAATCTAAAGTGTGAACACAATAAGTACCATTCATCTGTTATGTAATCAGTGTGAGGTCCAGTCTGACACTGCATCCAGATCAGTGTATTTAGTCTGCCATCTTGTGGTCCAAGAGTCTTTTATCAAACTGGAATATACTTTTTCATAATAGGAAAAAAAAAAGTCAAAGCATTTAACAGTTAAATAAATAATACAAGCAGTTTAAACGCTTTCTGTAGCTGCTTTATGACCGTGCTTAACATTCTGGTCATTATGTGTGTTAGGCTGCTCTTTAAAGGTAAAATAAAGTGACAGCCTGCTCCATCTGTGCAGTAAGGGCTACTTACTTGCTCTTTGTCAGCCAGGGTGAGCAGGTTGTTAGAGGCGCACACGGTACACACTTCCTTTGTATTCATATCCTCGAGACTGGGGGCCAATATATCAATAAGTCGGATACAGATGTCATTCTCTGCTTCCTCTTCGGGTTTAGGGGGATTTGAATCCAGATACTTTGCTGCAAGTTCACTGCCACCTTGTAACAAGGCGTCTAAGAAGGCCCTATACCAGCCTTCAGTATGTGGATCATTTATGAGTATGTCTAAAAGGACATCTACAGCTGCCACGTTACCATCGCTTCTTGCTTTTTGTCTGATCTTCTCCTTCTTTGCTGGTTCTAATAAGTGTAAATAGTTCACGACCTGCTCCGCCGTAATAATCTCCCGCAGCCTCGGCCTTAAGCAATCAATGAGTTGTTTGCCTATTTCATCGGTACTGGACGCCATTTGGACTCACCGAAAAGACACACTGCTGCGAAAATCTAACTGGCGGAAAAACAAACAAATATAGCTCTTCCTCTTGCGACCAAGACGATACAAAGAAATAAACTCTTTCACTTTCGTTTTCCCCAAAATGCCACACATTACATCCAGTGACCACTAGATGTCACTATGAGAACAATAAAATGCAACCCCTGCCTCTCCAAACATGTAAGGACCACTCCCATGTAATAAAACTGTAAATAAACCTGCAATAGATAACTTAAGTTTGAGTTTCAGAATAATTTTTTTTTATGTATATATATATATATATATATATGTATATATATATATATAAGACAGCGGATAGTACATTATATACGTTACATTACATTTAGTCTATGAAATTCAAATAATTCAAAACAATTCAAAATATCTTTTCTATAAAATCTGTCTGTCTGTCTGTCTGTCTGTCTGTCTGTCTGTCT
>JBAMIG010000013.1:13656176-13668947 GCA_037177335.1 Kiunga ballochi | reverse complement strand
ATTTCATTTGAATTAAGTGTTTTGGAGCAGGGAAACATCTAAAACCTGCTTGGCTGCAGCTCTTTACACTACAACCTAAGACTGTAGTGTAAAGAGGTAAAAGTACCAAAATTACATTTTGTACAAGTACTTACATTTGAGTACCAATATGATTACCTAAAAATTCCATTACTAGTAAGGGGTTTGGAGCAGGACGGCTATCCTCTATGGTGGCCATCCTCTAAATGTAAGGCTTGAAAACAATCAGAATCTCTATAATAAGGAGGATAAAGTTGTTTTTGTGGATTATGTTGCCAGCTGTGACAAAGTGCATACACGCCTAAAATAAGCCCCCACCGCCCAGATATAATAATAAATTCAGGTTTCTACTATGGCATGATTTAGTTGTTTATACTTTTAAAAAGTAATGTGTTATTTTAAATGATTAACCGCTTTGCAATACATGACAATTTTGACAGTCCTAGTTTTTTATTTTTGGTATTTGATTTTCTAATATTCAAACACATTTACGAGTACCAGGTAGAAGTACATAGTATTTGCATCAGTGTAATACCTGATATTAGTATTAGTGTGTCCCCCACCATATATACTATTTTGTTGTCCTCTTGTCAACAAGCTTCAAAAAAGTAATGAAGTTAGTTAAAATGCATCTAAAGTCTATTTTTTCAACTGGTAATGATGAAATAATCATGCCTTATTAATTGGTGCTAATAATCAAATAAATACAAAACAAAACTGGAATATCCAACCTTAAGTACCAGCAGCAAAGTGAAAGTTAACCTGAAAAAATGTAAAATGACATAAGCATTTGCTTCATAATTACAATATATGGATGAATTATTTCCATTAGTGACATTTTCCTCTTTGTTCAGTTTTGATAGGTTCAAAGGTTTAGAACAAGTAAATGTGTTTATTTGGAAGAATAAAGTTGTGAATTTGTTTTGAATCAGTTTCCTCTGCAGAAAGCAGTCCCTTAGAGATGGGGAGGGGGGTGTCATCTGGGAGGAGTGCAGAGCAGGGTCGCCACTCCTCTGTATTTATAAGGGGCCAGATGCATGTGAGGTGTTCTGGCTATGTTCCAGTGGAACACCCAGTGGAAGACCCAAGACACGCTAAAGGGATTATGTCTCTCGGCGGGCTAGGGAGCGCTGCTGGATGAGCCAGAATGAGCTGAAAAAAGTGGCCGGGAAAAGGGAAGTCTGGGTTTTCACGCCCCATTACCCAACCCTGGATAAGTTGGATAGAATGGCTTTAATGACACTGGGACAAACTATTTCATGTTTTCTTTTGTTCCTGTTATTTCTAAGTGCATGATAGAAGTATTAAATCTTTAGGCAAAACACCAAAAAAAAAAAAAACTATTTCAATGATATTCTCTGCCCTAATCAAAGAGTTTGCTTAGGCGGTTGTGGGTTAAAACCAACTTATTAAGCTGCTAAATTAAAGCCTTGTGAAAACCATCTGTCACTGACTCTGTTGCTTTAGTTTTCTGAATGAAAAGAAAGAGAAACTTTGCATGATCTGCATAAAAATTCTAAATACCAAGTTATCAGCTATAAATAGAAGTTATGGATCAACATTTTTTCACATTAGGAGGCTTTCAACATTTTTAAAGATGTGGGAAACAAAAGACCAAATGGAAATTTAAATATTAATATGTCACTTTCTTAAGAGAAAAAACCCCCCAGATGTTTATTCTCTTTTTGATTTG
Organism: Kiunga ballochi; assembly: GCA_037177335.1. Lineage (NCBI taxonomy): Eukaryota > Metazoa > Chordata > Actinopteri > Atheriniformes > Pseudomugilidae > Kiunga > Kiunga ballochi. The sequence goes on along the minus strand of JBAMIG010000013.1, from coordinate 13,667,236 downwards.
TTGTGATTCAGTGAACTGACTCAGCAGTGACAGCAGCAGCAGGGATGGAAAAGATGATTATGGTCCATAATCAGGAGCTTTTCTGGTGTAATGGAGTGCCTACAAAGCACGATAAAGCCCTGAAGTAGACCCAGAGCCTTAGGGGATATATCGTAACACACAAACAAGCCAGCAGGCCTGGCAGCCAGCCCACCAATGGCCATCTCACATCTGCATGTAAGCTGTGCACAGAGCCCTGTTGGTGTGCCTCTCACCAAATGCATCATTGATTGCCATTTGGTAAGCCATTAATCCGTCGAAATGGATTCTAGAATGAGGATCATTCAGAAAAAAAGAAAGAAGGAAAGAAAGAGAAGAAAGTCATCCTTTCACAGCTGACAGAAAATTTCAGGCTTTAAGTAGTGGCCTTAGGATGCAAGTCAGGCTAAGAGTGCAAGTATGCAGAAGTCAAAAAGCTGCAGGGTGAGAAAGGAAAAAGAAAAGAAAAATACGTTAGACATACAGTATATGCATTTAGGATATCCTACCTCATCTGATCCTGAGCCAAAGATAAGAAGGTCAAATGGGATTGCTGCCACCATGTCAATGAGGAACCAGCCTTTGAAGTAATGGATTGCTATCTTGCCTGGATGGCTGACCACCTCTTCATTTTGGTTCACATAGGTGGTCCTAAAGTTTATGAGGATATCAATAATGAACATGATATCCACAATTAAATCCACAACATTAAGAGGGCTGCAGGAGTATCCACATTCTCGCCTCCTCTGCTCCTCTTGGTCATTTAAAAGAAAAGCAGCAGAGTAAGGAGTGAGGATAGCTGTGTAGATAACTAGCAGCAGAATCAGCCAATCCCAGACAGCTTTGAAGGGGCTGTAGTGGAGGATGGTGAACTTGTCAATGCGGGGTGTCTGCAGTTTGTACTCTGGCAGCACATCAGCTCCAAGCGACAGGACCTGAAAAAGCATAAAAATGTCATAACACAACTGAGAAAAGCACCTAACTATGTACTCTAATTTGAACACATATAAATAAATTCACTTTGGGATTGGCCATCTGTTTTATACCTATAATACAGATTTGAATTTAGTCATTTATTTCAGTTAGTGCAGAGTGTGCCTTCGTTGCTAGAGATAAAACTTTCTGTTTAACGATTAACAATCTGAGACAGGTTGCAGACCTGAAGCCCTAAAAAATTACATCTAAAGTGTCCTCTGCAGTCAAACCATATTAAAGCAATGGCAGTCATTCAAGTATGATATGTCAAGTCTTGGCACTGAGGATAATGCGACTGACACTGATTTGTTCTACATTTGCAAAAGGTACACTGCACTGCTGAAAAAAAACATTTTAGTGTGCAGTTCATAATGCAGAAAGCCTGTAATATCTCTATCTTTACCCAGATATTATGTTATCATGTTGTTTTTTCCTTTGAAAGAACGGACTTTGCTTATTCCAGGTGAACTCTGCCTGAATGATAAATTATTCAGTGTGTTTAGTACGGCCAAACCTTCCTCAGTTTTTGGCTGAAAAACCTGAGGCAGACAAAGACAGGCGTCTCTCAGTGCCGAAAAAAGTGTCAGAGTGGGGAGGAGGGCAATGGGTTTTCCTTTTTTTCCAACACATTCCCAATCTTCAATGCATGAATTATAGATTTTGCCATGCCAACAGTCAGGAAGTAGATGCAGCGTTTATATGTCATCTGTGTTTCTAAACTTCAAAACCAAAATCAGCAGCAGAATGGGGGGCATTTAATCAAGAGGACATTAATTCATTTATGAATGAGAAAACAGCAGCAGCTTAAATTAATCTTACTAATCAGATTTAGTTTTTTTTTCCTTTACTTGGCTTTTGCTACCACTGCCCGCGTGGCTAACACCTTGGCTTTTATATTGCAGCATCTTGATTTATTATTTAGTTTATATCATCCTTTTTTACACACTGACATAATCATCCACATTGTCAAGCCCTTCTGCCAAGTGTTATCCCAGCACATTCATCTCATTCATATGGGCCGGTAGATACCAGGCTGCTATGAATAATGTTGACATGTGCATTGCTTTTCACTCTGGTTCTTAAAACTGGGACCATATTTCTTTACTTGCTTTTTTAAAATTAATTTCCCCTTCTATTCATTGTGATCCACTCTGTCCACTCCAAAAGTACTGTGTTATTGATAAATATAGTCAGTTTAATTTATGCTCATTAAACTCATTAATGTACAAAAACAGGTATCTTATGACAAACTCCAACAATCCTTTATTGATAAGGAAGCAGCAGAAGATATTTTCTTCACTTCTTTAACACCTAAACAACAGACTGTGGATGATGATATTTATTCTAACGCAAGTCTTTATGGATGTACGGTTTTACATGTTTTTTCTGCTTCACCTAACCTTGCACAGCTTAGTGGGTCATTAACAGGCTTGAGCCATACTTATTGACAAGCTATAGAGACAATTAGTAGCAATTAAATAAGACACTACTACTATGAGTAAATTTTCAAACTGTAGTATGATGGTGGTGAGAAGCACTGATGCAAGTTCCCTTTTTAATACCTCCAATGCAGCAAATCCATAGCTATTGAAGTGTAACAGAAAATCTCTCAGGCATACTGGTTTTCCAAGTAAATAATAAGATAGTTGTGTTCTTTTTCAGTGTAAAAAAAATACACCAGCCAAATATAAAGTACAGTGAACGACTGGCTGTAGAATGAAACAATGAGCACACTAAAAACACTCAGATATTATTAGATATATTATTTTATTGAAATTGATGCAATGATAAAAGCGTGCTGCCTTTGCCAGCTTTCCCCACACAAGCACTGCCAATTTGTGCTCTTTGAAACACAGAACCAAGGATTATCAGGAATCAATCTCCAGGTGAGATAAAAGTGGCTATGAAAATGGGAATTTCGCCACTGCATAGCAAACAATATACTGTCATATCAAACAAAGATGAAACTTATTACTCACCTGTGTAACTTTTTCTGTGACATTGTGAGTCCTGTCTTTGACCTTTGGCGCTATGATGGTTTTCTCAGATGTTGGAGGAGAATGAGCCTTGTTGTCTGTCCTTTCAGAGAAGTTGAGTGCAATCAGAGGGATCTTGTTGATGGTGCTATACTTGTTGATGTTTGAATCAGAGGTAGAGCCTAGCAGACTTGACTTCACATGGTTGAAAGGGCCTGGTGATCCAAAACAAATAGCACTCACATTAGTACCTTGCTCAACTTATCCTAATTAGAATAATCAATCCGAGGATCGATATCAGATAAACAAGAGCAAAACTTAATCTGTAGCCAAATGTGAATGTTTTCATCATATAACGAAGAGTCAATTTTGCAAGCATGAGCTTAACTCAGATTAAAGGAACTGATGATTTCATACCTTATCTCCATCTTTGAGCCGTTTAAGTGACGCGACAGTAATACATTGAGATCTGCATGCTGATGGTAGCAGATATTTATACTAACACGGAACCACTGACTAATGTAGTTTAACCCTAGTAGACAGTGTAAATGTCCTTCCAGCATTGTCTAATCGGCAGTGAAAAACTACAGCTTAGCTTACTTGTGTTGTAGACAACTGTTTTTGGTTGCAAACTGCAGATATGACATCTTTAAAGGTATTTGTAATTAATCTTAACTATGCTGTTCAACATGACCTGTGTATTTAAAATGATTTTGTAGAAGTGTTCATGCATAGCAATCCTCACATTTTAGCACAGTTGTTTATGGTTTTAGTAGGTAGTTGAAATGTTATGATGTGGAACACTATGAGAAAACAATCATGCAAATTCATTTTCGGGCAACATTTTCATTTGCATATTGCATGGCGTAATGCTGATACAACACAATGATGACAATAATAAAACTAGGCAATCTTTTCATAACAGCCCTATTGCACTTCAGCAGCATCAAAACAGCAAACTAAAAAATAGTTCCTGATGCCATCCCTGTTTAAACAAGCACCCAAGAGTTTGCTATATGTTCCCACATCTAAACAGAAAACTAAAATATTACACTTTCTAAACATTACCAGTTGATTTTATTCCTGATCGTATGAATCTCCATCCCACAGCCACCATCTGTCTTTTGTTTTAACTAAATGCTGAAATGACTAAACTAATGTCTCAGAGCCTAAAATTTTCTTTTGACAATTTTCCAAGCTAAGATCTGATGCTAATCAACACCTCTTGCGTTTAGATTATGCAAGCTTCAACAAAACTGCAGTATTTGATGCCTTGGGAATGAGATTGGCCTGCTCACTCAAGTGTAATAAGCTACCTCAAGCTATCCAATAAAAGTGAATCTCTGAGGAGCATTAATGCTCATTGCCTTGTTTGAAAGTCATAGCACAGGGCAATAACATCTCAGGCGAAAATTTAAAATGACCTCTGACAAACCTATCATTGTCCAAAGGCAGTAATCAGTAGATTTATGTAAAAACATGAAAAGTATCTGATAAAAGCGGTATTAAAACAGAAGACAAGAAAGTCTATTGAAAAGAAATATTGAAGATTTCTTATTGTTATATACTATATAGTGGTGAAATCAGTGGTCAGATGAGCTGAAAATAGCAACTAAAACAATATAATTATTTTGAATGATCTATTAAACACTAGTTTAACAAAAGACGGTGATATTGATGTGACAGATGTTTTGTGGAAATCTTAACATTTTCTCTATTGAAGTTGGACATTTGAGTTGTGTGATGGAAATAAAGCATTGCAATATATAGTACTGCTGCCTACTCCTTTTCAGACAATAAATGTAAATATTGTAAACATTGTGAACGAAACCTTAAGAGAAAAACTGTGGGCCCAACAGCACATTTATGTTCTAACAGACATAAATATAGTCTCATTTAGTGTTTAGTAATCATACTTATGTTAGATTTGACTGATTTATTCTCATGCATAGTTTCAATAACCTACAAATGGTTCTGCTAAAATGTCTCCAGGTCGTCACAGTTTTTTTAATTATTATCATGTATTTCTCTGCATTGATGTTGTGCATACCTTCGCTTGTATGTCGATCCCTAAATACGCTTTTGGAATTAGAACTATAGCCCTCAATTTCATGGTTGGATGAAGCTCTCCTCATGCTGCTGGTGCTGCCTCTGGGGAAGGTGTTTGACAGTGAGGTAGAGGACTGGTGAATATCTGTCTGGTACAGTTTCTCCCAAGGGAGCTTCAAGGATGAATGGTCAAGGGGTTCAGGTCCGATGCTGGCCTTGGACGAGTGGTGACTTGAGCCTATGAGGGCACGTGTGTCATTGGCCTCAACAGGACTGCAAATGCTCTTCGTGGGTGAGGGGAAGCTCTCCAGGGGCACTGAGTCCTCATCTTCCTTGGGAGAGTCCACCATCACTGCATCAGGGTCCTCTTGCGGAAGAGATTGCTTGTTGGTATTCATTAGGCTCAGAGCCGCCTGACGGAAGCGGAAGAATCTGCTTCTCCCTGAAAATTAAGAACAAATCAAGACTTATTATTATTTTTATCTTTGAAATATTACTTTTCTCACCACAGACATTTAATCACATTTTTTTTAGGTTCAGCCAGAAAGAAGAGATGCTAAGAATATGTAATGGCAGAATTTCTTAAAAATAAGTTTGAAGATTTTCTGGACCTGTTTGTTATTTGTTATACTGTTTGTTTGTTGTTTCTTGCATTCATTATGGGTTAAAAAAAACTCCTGTTTCCATGTTTATTTAGCTTATGTATACTTCTTTGCTGTTAATGCCCCAGATTGCTTCCACATCTTTGTTGTTTCCACCTGTGCCGTGTCAGCCTCTGCATATGTGTATGTATGGTTTTGTCCCTCCCTCTTTCTTAGTTAGTCAGTGTATCTTCTCTGTTCACCCTTTTGGCTCCTTGTAATTTCTTTTGCAAAGATTTCAAATACTTTGCTCTTCTAGATTCAGACTTTGATGGTATATATTTAGTTTTTTTTTTACATTTTTCGCTGGACTCCGCAGCGACCTTAAGCTGGAATTATGTCACATGCAGTGGTTTTCCATTCACTGGTAAGATTTTTTAAAAAAATTTTCTCTTCCTACCGCTTGCATAGCGAAATTCATATTATTTTCCTGGCTGTACAACATCTTATTGCATATTCAGCCCAGTCAATGCTCATACTATGTAACTGCTTTGTTTGTCCATATTGTAGCTAGAAGAGCATATTTTATAACAAGTCTGCTAATAACTAATTTGTGCCTGTTTTTTTAATTAGATCATGTGAGCATCTATTAAACTAATCTTTTACAACCTCCATCCATCCATTTTCTACCGCTTATTCCCTGAACAGGGTCGCAGGGGGCTGGAGCCAATACCAGCTGTCATTGGGAGAGATCTATTATAAGTTCTACAGTGTATATTTCTATAAGTAAATGGACCAGAGTAGCCATGAGTTCTGTTCTTTCTTTATTTTTTTTAAGATTTAGTTTGACTACTTTTACGTATCTTCTTTCTTGCTTGCACAGACATATTTGCCGAAAGGTATTAGTACAAATAAACGATAAAAGAAAAACCAAGTAACAAATGAAAATGAACTTTTGGGACAGAGTTAAAGTACTAATTCATAAACAATACAAGACGGCCGTGCTTCATCCACCTGGCATCACCCCCCTTACATAACACCATTGCCACCTGCTTCCACTGCCTGGCAAAATGTGCTGATATTACAACTACAACTGCTTATAATAGAAGCATGGCACTCAACTACTTTCCTGGAGATAGACCTAATTATAACATGAGCCAGGAGATACTGCCAACCTTGCAGTCTCCTCTTTAAGACCCTGTCATATCATAAAATGCTTATGACTATTTCTGAAGCCATAATGATTCTACAACGCCTACAATCTATAACTCATTATTATAAATAAACCCAGCTTAGATTGTTATTTTTACTGCCATGCTCTCTGCTTGCATTTGCATGCGTTTTCTACTTTTCTTTTGTTCACATTTCTGTGTGACTCAAGAACTTTTTAGTATAAATCCCGTTTCTTGTTATTTACATTGTTATATTTGTTAGTTAAAAAAATAATATACCCCTTAAATTAAAAGATAGCTTCTTTAAAATGAAAGAAAAATTCTTTTATGTGAAAAATAGCTTTGTCAGAGTTTGAATTAATTATCTATTATATACAGACAAAAACAATAAGTAGTATAAAAGTTTATTGTATTTAATGAGAGGTGGATACTCCTGGTCCAGAAAGTAAAAATCCTGTACGTCAGCTGTTCCCACCAGTCACCAAACCAGTTGCATTTAATGAGCACAGCTTATCTGCCAGGTAAACAAGCTGGTAGTGAAAACACCTGTTCTAAATGTTCAGGTAGACCCAAATAAACAAACAAACAAAAAACCAGACAAACAAAAAAACATTGCAGGACTTTAATTTGTAGCACCTGGATTTACTTAGTATAAGCACTGTGGTATAAACACTGGTATAAGCCAGTAAATTTCAAGACCCTCTGTCTGCATGTTTTAAATGGTTCCCAATTCAATACTTCTTTCAGTTCAAACGTCTAAGTGTGTCAATTTGGGATATAAGTAGCTTGATTATTATTATTTATTTTCAATCATTTAGACCCATAGGAGTAATATAAACATATTAGGAAGGAAATAAGTATTAGAGAGTTCTGTAAACGCTGTACAAATACAACTAAAATAGATTTTTCTAGAATTAGTTTTAAAAGAAACAATGTAATCCCATAATTTCAAAGATTAAATACAGATGTATTGAAACAATGATTTGATCAGGCAATATTCCCTCTAGTTAGATCTAGTTTTATCTCAATGAAAGAATCAAACAAACAGAGAGACAGTAAACCTATTTAAATGTATGGCTTTAGATAGATTGTTGAGCCCTTTCATGCATAGTGCCCACCACAGTGGACACTAACCCTAGGACCTTGCGGGAAATGCAGCATTTCTTATTTGCACACATGCATTGTAATGTTTGCCTCAGTGAAAATAGGAAAAGAAAGTGATGCTAGTATAATTTTTACTGCATACATTTTTATCTATAAAATTGACTAAAATATTTAAAATGAATAAAAGAAAACTATCACAATACATGTCTTTAAAAGTAAAATACGATATGTATAAAAATGTGTCACTATCTTTAATAATTAATTTATGAAAGGTTTAACATGTATATAAAGATGTGGATGGTATAAATTTATCTTACTGTCATTTTATTACTATTCCAAAATATTAAAGGCCTTCATATCATAGATAGATTAGAACTATGTTTTATAGATCTCTCCATAAACATTGTAATCTACATATATTATGTATTTTTATGGGCTTCATTATATCAGACATTTCATTTTGCAATTGAGAAATCTGTTCATTTTTTCTTTAATAGTATTTGCACTTTGATCCCCCTTTTCATTAATTCATGTGGAAGCTTTATGTTTTGCTACAGAAGACAGCTGGCTGTTTCTGGCTACATGCTGAAACATATATTATGACATGTATAAAGAGAAACTACACTCTTATGATTTACAACTGAGGAATGCAAAAAAGTCCTATTTTTTCAACATTATAGTTGGGGGCATTTTATATCGGCTGAACTCTTCCTCTTGCTGTTTACCTTGTTTTAATTCTAAATCATGCTTTTCATTTTCCAATGTTTTAATCTATTAATAAAGCATTATAACTCCTATTGTAAATTGTTCTATTAAAATACACCCGCCTTGCACATAAAGGAAGCTCCTTTAGAAGAAAAGTTCAAACCACTCAGATCAACAAAAGAAAGACAAAATATATTTATACTGACAATTCAGGAAATCACATTTAGACTTCACTAACTTTTACATACCTTCATGTTTCTGACATGAACTTTGGCAAAGAACGAATGACTGTTTCTGAGTTACTTGCTCATGTGAAAATGTCTGAGTTGAAGTCTGATCTGATTTTCTTTTCAGTATCATATAACTGCAGTTTGTTTGTAGTAAATTAATAACATTTTTTATTAAAAATCCAAACGTGACTGGTAATTTATTGATAAGGCAATCTCTATATATTTTTTATTTCATGACTTAAAGTATTAGATTTTCATTAATCCTTAACAACAAACAAACAATAAAAAAACCCAAAATAAAAACAAACCCAAATGACTTAATTAAGCAACTAAGGCAAAAATGTAGGCTGTAACTTGTCTGATGGGGTAAACAATACTTTACAAATCTGTGAGTTACTAAGGTATATGCATCTTTGCTGTCAGCATCAACTGATAACACACCAGCCTGGAGGAGTCTATTTGAGTCTATGCATTTGTAGCTTCATCTCAGGGTGTGTCTGGGAATGTGTTGTTCTCACAGGAATCCCTCACAATTGATCATGTCAAAGAATTATTTTGGATATTATTTGTATTTATACATTTCTTTTCTTCTTTTCTTCTTTAATAAAAAAAAACAGACAAAACAAAACAAAAAACAATACACATAAAAACATCAAACACTGTAGAAGACGTTTAAACTAATTCAATCATGCATACTGTTATGTGATTCCAGATGGTGTCAGCCCCAAGCATCTAAAATCCTTACAGAACAATCATGTTTAACGCTCATCTGATCCAGAAAAGAGTTCCTGTTCTGCATTCAGTTTTCATGTTGATGGTTCCTTCCCCTTTAATGTGCACACTGACACCTTCCTTTCCAAGGATAAATCTATCATTGATTATTGTATCATAAAAAAATCCTGTGTTACACACTGTAAAATACCCTTCAGTGAAAATGAGTCAATTTTACCATTATTTTTTATTATAGTGGCCATAGAGTTACTGTTAAGAGTCTCCTCATTAAGCTGGATGTTATCTACCGTCATCCGCACTGTTACTAGCACTCCATTCAGCATGTATCACTGTAATTTGTATTTTAGTGTCAACTCTCCATCACTTAACTCCTGGGGCTGAACCATTTCTATCAGTTTATTTATAAAACCTTAATCGGCGAAACCCCTGCTTACCTCCGCTCTTAGTCATTATGCATAACAGTGATCCTAAGATACGCTCTACCACACAAACATACTTATCCCAGCAGCCTGCACGGTCTTTGACCATTTTACATTCCAATTAGCAGCATCTAAAGTCTGAAACCATCCAACAGAATCTAAAACTGCATCATTCATTGTATTTTGCTCTTTTACAAACTTAATGCGAAAAGCAATTCTATCATAACTGCTTATTTTATTACCTGCTTCTTAATGCTCAAAAAAGTTGTTTGTTGAATTTTTTGTATTATTTGGCTGTGTAAATTATAAGTAATATTTGTGTAGTTTATCCCACTTAATTTTTTTTAAAACTTAATTTTATTGCTGCCTCTAGAACTGGTTGTTGTCATTAATAAAACATTGGTTCTAAATGGAATTATTTTAATAAATAAAGATTACATGAATCAATTATTTTTATTATTTACATCAAATAAATTTTGTTTTGAGAATCTTATTGTGTTTTACAGTCACAGTTTCAATAATATAATAAATTTGATCGTTCATCTTTTGATTTGCTGCAAAAAGGAACAAAGCCTGTCTTCACAGCTTTTCTACTGTTGAGAAAAGAGACACAAGCAGTTTAATAAAAACCCATGTCTGTTTACTTTTACAATTTAATAATAATAATAATAATAATAATAATATTAATAATAATAATAGTTTAAGACAATGAAAAGGAGATGAAAGCATCTTTTGTTTAAACAGAAGTCATACATAATGGCAGATATTGAGCAACACAAGCAGGACTGCACAACCACCAAGAGACTTGATGTAGCTTTACAACCAGTCAGTGGCAACTGGAAATAATTCTAATTAAAATAAATGAGCAACCATCTTTGTTCAAATCATCCAGATTTACATATTGTTAAATGTATTTAATGAGAATAATGAGGATACTACTACTATTAGTATTTGTAATTAATAACTAACTGTTAATCTTTGTAACATTAGGAAAATGATAATAAATCTGAAATTGACCAAAGCTGCAAGACTCCATTTGTTTTCATCGGCTCAAGACAGTAAGCCACGCCATCATAGCCCCCAAGTTCAAACAGAGAAC
>JBAMIG010000013.1:13628248-13640989 GCA_037177335.1 Kiunga ballochi | reverse complement strand
ATATATCAATATTTATCTAAACATATAAACAAATCTTTTTATCCGTGTTTTGTCATAAATGCATGTTACTTTAGCTATGAAACAGTCACATGACAGGAACTTTCCTTTTAAAGTACTGTACATTGTGCTTCTGTGGAAAATTTGATGGCAGAGGTCAGGAGAAGGATCTCTGTGACTTTTGGTGTTTAAGTAATCTATGCATTAAAGCAATCCCTAAAAATAATCCTAGTGTTTTCTGATCATACAAAGATAATAAAAAAAGGGATTTTAATGATTTCCATAACACAAAATGGCAGCGATAAAGGAATTACAGGAAGACCGGATGTTTAGATATACTAATGACATATTAATACGATGGGACTGTCTGAGGCCAGGTGATCGGCCATTCTGAACCGGTGTAATTACCAGATCTGTTCGGATGGTCAGAACTGCTCGAGGCCCTGCGCCTGTCAATGACGACTATATGATTGGCTAGACGTTGGGTAAATGATAGCTGCAAGTTCATTATTATTCACAAGCTGTTTTGACAATAAATTAAATTTATCTTAAGGTTCAAAAGGACTTTATTGGTTTAGAGAAAATAAATTTAGGTTGGCTAAGAAAATATGAATGAAAGAAACTCAAAGCATTTTATTCCCTTCTTCTGAGTTCAATGTAGTGTTATGTCATCGGCAGGTGCAGACCAGACAAATCTGACAACCCGAGCAGATCTGGTATCTACACTGGCTGGTATCTACACTGGCATAGTGTGATCAAAATTAACATGGTCATATCTATTAGCATTAGTTCTATAGTGTTCATTATGACAGTTGTACAATGTGTTTCCAAAGCTAAGACTCATAAAGCCTTAAATAACTGAACAACAGCGAAAGTCATTGGAACTTTTTGAGACTTCCTGATTGGTCAATATAAGAGTCTGAGACATTATGTTCCTTTGTAAAGAAATAATGATCAAAGCGCTTTAAACTACATAGCACATTCAAACATTCACACAGGCTCTGACCCTGACAGGCACATCGGGGGAACAATTTGGGTTTCGAAGTCTTGCTCAAAGACACTTCAACAGAGTCAGAGAAGGCATGGTGGCGTCCTCCCTACCTTCTAGTTACAAAACGACTGCTCTTTGTCCTGATTTACAGCCGGTAAGGACTATGTGTCATGCTTTCATTGGCTAATTAGAGGCATTTCGGGCATAAAGACAATAAAAAATTAAGAAAAAGAAACTCCCATGATAAATTATGTTCTTTGTTTTACATGATGTCTTTGGATTATGTTGCTGTGTTTGACTTTGTATCATAAAAAATAGTAATTTTATTCACAATTAAGTTGTTTTTGTGAGAAACTGGACTTTGTCAAGATAGTACTGAAAACCGGGTTAATTTTAAGAGAAATATGGGACAACAAAGCAGTGGATTAACCAAGGAAATTTTGTCAACTTAAATAAATAGACAAAAGTTAAGTTAAAGTTTCCAAATTAAAAAAAGTTAAAGGTACTTAAAGCACTTTTCTAGAGATAATTCAACCAAAACCATTCTAGTCTAATAATCATAAAATTAAAATTATTTATTTCATGATCTATATTATATCAATTTATAATAACTATTTAATATAAAACAACCATAATTATTAAGACTTTATTTTCATGTGAAGACAAAATCTGCAGCAAAACCAGACTCAGGAAGGAAGCCCATCTGCCTCGACCAGCTGGGGGTGGGAAGGGCAGCGATTAAGGGTGAACAAGCATTATAACTCATTGTTGCCAAACCCTCAAATTTGGCATCTTGGAACACACGCACAAAGTCATGTCAGAATAAGACACAACAACCAGAGCTGTCATCTCTGAGTTGACAATAAATTTTATAAATTGGCTTGTATGAAAATTTATAAGATCCTATTGAACATAAGGCTCAACATCAGATAAATCAAATCCTACTTAATACAAACACCACAAGCGACTGAAGCCTCCTCTAGGCTTTCATTTTTACAATACGTGTTTGTGCTGTAAAAACAATGCAGCTTTACATGTTTGACAGACAGGGACACTGACCAGAAAAAGTGTGGCACAAATCAACGAGACTCTTTATAGAAGGGTTGATTTTTTAAAAAATATTGATTTGATCCTTTAAATTCAATGGTCATTATGTAAAAATTAAAAGAAAATTGTGAAAGCAAATACACTATACAGAAATAAATGTTTCCGCCAAAAGAAAGAAAAAAGACCATTCTGTACTGCCTTTATTAAGCACACATTCACTGTGATATTATCTCAATAAACTTCTGCACTATCTCAAGATTTTTTTGCCCAGTGTTGCATTAACATTTTAACCAAGATCTTATACTGATGATGGGATAATCTGAACACTGCAAAGAGCCTTCTCCAGCACAACCCAAAGAGTTACTGTGGGATTATGGTCTGGACTCTGCAGTGGTCAATCCATACATGTCCCATGCTCCCCCAACCACAATTCCACAGTCCTGGCATTGTCGTTTTGGAACAACCCAATACCATTAGAGAAGATATAATCCATTGGTGGAAAAACATGCTAATTCAGTATATTTAGGAAATCAGTTGACCTTTTTTGAGTACATAACCGTGAGTTTAACATCTGTAGCAACCTCATGTCATAACACTGCCCTCACAGGCCTGTACTGTAGGCACTAGGCCTAATGGCTGCATCACTTTATCTGCCTTTCTTCTTACCCTGACATACCTATAACTCTGGAACAGAGTAAATCTGGACTTCTCAAATCGTCTTCCATTGCTCCAATCTTATTTTTATGGTCCGTTGCATATTAAAGTCTTTTTCTCTGATTAGCCTCACTGATTAGTAGTTTTCTAATGGCTACACAGATGTTCGGTCTGAGTTCCTTTCATATCATGTGGGTGAAATGCTCTTGCTTTCCCTATTAAATATCACACTAAGAACGACAGTATTTTATTTTTTCTTTATTTCACCAAACGCTTAGGTGATTGTTGATCACCATCATTCTGGATTTTTCCTGTCATATTTCTTCCTCAAAGAAATAATTTCCCCATATCCTTCCTATTTTAAATAATGCATGGACAGCTGTTAACCCAGTTTTAGTAGTTTCTTCATTCTTTCTAGATGTTTTTTTCTGCCTAAAGCATGTCGGTGAGTTGTCCCTACTTAAGCAGGCGAACATCTTCTGTAGGTGTGAGAGGATCCCTATGATATTGTTTCTTCTCAGTGTGCCAAACCGGAGGTTCATTAATTTATTCATTTTAATGCGCACTGTTTACGGAGACTGAGTATGTGCTTGTGGAGTTGTATAGCATGGGTTTGGGGGTGCTTGTGATTGTGTGTCTAAATATTTGTATTCTTATTTGTATTTTAGCACTTTGTGTTACTTCTGGTATGAAAGGTGGAGCAAATAAAGTTGATTTGATCTGGTGATTTTCAAACGTTTATTATTGTCTTCATAAAATGTTAACAATTTGAACATACTAATATATTGCTCATATGGGCATTTGACATCATAAAGATGCATTAATGTTGGATTATGATCAAGAACATGATAGTGTTGATGTCGGACATCATGGTAAAGTACATCACATCCTGCAATCACGTGTACATAAGCATCTGAGGTTTAACCAGTTAAAAGTCACATTGTACAAAATATTTGAAGGAATTTGAGGGGTGACATGTGAGGAGCTCCAAAATTAAACTAAGCAGCTTTTTAAAAAATACATAACATCACCTTTGTGAAACATGACTAAATTCAAGAAACACCATTTTTCACAGGTGTCAGCAGTTCCCCAAGAACAAGACAAGCTGTTTTTAACAATCCAACTCAGTGCTTACAACTTATCTGACTGAAGGGCAAAACAATCTCGAGCCTCTTCACAGAAAAGCTGGATATTGATGTAACCATGTCGATATATCTGATTTTCTGCACAATTTACCTGTTTATGAGATATGGTGGGTGTTTGCACATTTGTTGGTAAGTATCTGCTTTGTAATGTATTTGTTTTATACATTTTCTTTAAAAAATGCAGCATACATATAAGACGAACCTATAAATAAACTATGCAAAATTGTTTTTTATTCTTATTTTTTTCCTGTGTTGCAAGGGTTTAATTTGGTAAACATATCAAGGTATTTGGATTATTCACTCAGCTCAGCTTTTGTTTTACAATTCACAACATTAACCTGTGGCCTAGTAAATTTAAGCCATATAATCTGGTGAGTGTAACTTTACTGTATGTGCACACTCTTTGTACCTAAAATTGTTTTGATCTTTCCCAAAGCTACCTTAGAACTTTACAATGATACCCAGCCCTGGTCACAGGTGTTAGATACAGTTAACATCCTTGACAGTTGTATCAATGAGGGAGTAAAAGTCCATTCAACGTTGACATGTATGTAGAATTGCCCTGTGAGTCAAGAAACGTTATTTACACCTGCTTGAATGCATGGATAGCATATCAAGGAGAGTTCTCTTTTCACAATGGAAATTTCATTACTGCAGATTCCATTTCCATCATCTATTATTAAAAGATTGCTGCTTAATCAAGTGATCCTGTGGACTCTATTACAGTGATGACTCACAGGTCAAACTGAGTAATACTGATACTGTAAAATGTCTTTGAGAAACAAAGGAACTGATTACTGATGTAATCAGGTTTATGTCTGGGTCATTAGACACTTTTAAATCTTTTACTTTCAATGTATTGGATCTTCATGTGTCTGCTGGTCTGCTTTGAGTAAAATTATTGAACACTGGTCTTTATTTCCTTCTCCAAACACATTTTCCAGTGCTGCAGCTTTTAAACACAGTCCTACAACTACTGCCTAGTGGCAAAGGCTTGTCTAATGAAATTTGGCATTTGCTCTGTGTAAACCAACACACAACATAACTGGGGCATTGCCCATCAGGACTAAGGCTTGTAGGGAGAGGCCATGCAAACTAACTCTTTGTTTAAAAGCCTCAGGGCTTGTGGCAATATCTCGCCTCAGTGAGACGGCTGTAAGCTATGGAGCCTGGCCTATTTTCATCTTCAATCAGTGTCTAAAGAATCATCAAGGATGACTAGCAACTTTAGCTCAGACATGGTTTCACTTGTGTTTTTATTATTCACTTATGATATCCTAGTTTGTGATTTTTTTTTTATTCTGTTTAATTTAGCACAAATTTTGGCAGAGGTAAAACATTTGACAGTGAAGAGTAAACTGACAATAACTAATGAGGAAAGAGCAAACAACATACTATGGAGAGAAACAAAGTACGGTAAGATATAGCCAGCATGTGTGCAGGAACCTAGTGAGATATATCTGTGTCTGTGGATTTTCTCTAAATTATACACAGTGTTCCTTTAATGTTTAAAAATTATCTAAAAATTGGACTCACATCCTAACTAATGGCCCAGCCACACCCCAATACACAATTGGAAGCTGACATTCATTGTCTGTTAAAAATGAGCTCTAGTTTCAGCATGCTGTCCAAATTTTCATCATACTTAGTTCAATGCACAATTTGATACATCTCCTTACAGAGCTGGTATCATACAAGACGCGAACGAAGGGTGAGTATGATGAAAAATGGATGTGTTCTTTTAGAGTGCAGTCATCCAAGTGTCCTGCAGCACACCTTGTGTACACTATGTCCCTTGTCCCTGCACTCCCCTGCGACTAAGCCCTCAGCAGGAGCACATGACCCTTCAGTTCCCCTGGTGGGGAGTCACCTATGAAACCCTGCACCCACGCACACCACATGTCCCAAATCATTCAGCATGGTTTGCTAAGCTGCTGCTGTTATGTAGCCATTATCCATTTAGCTTCCCCCTGCTAGTGGTGTCAGCTTCCTTTTGTTAAGACTCATTCAGGTACAAAGTATTATTACACCCTGTGGAATAGGATAGCTTTACAAAGCCATCAAGAGAAAGCATTTATCTCATTGATTATGTATCCCTGCTGGTGGAAGACTGCATGTGTGGTTCTTCTCTCACAACCTGTCTTGGTTGTTCACATGGAGGGGAACACATGAATTAAAAGAAAATGTCATTGTGCTAACGGTCTTTGCTGTGATCCCACAGTCGCCATTGTTCCATTACTTTTAATTTCTAAGCATACACATAAGCAGCTTAACTTTTTGCCTTTCACTTTTTAAAAAAACTAAAAGCTAAAGCTTTGTTGCTCTTGATGTCGCACGCCTTCAACAAATCCAAATGTCACTTTTAAGATTTTCCAATCTTACTTTTTGATTTGAAAAAAAAAAAACAACCTGGGCAATGTCACTTTCCCATTCCACTCAAATTTGGACTATTAGGTAAATAAATAAAGAGACTGATATTCTAAAATTAGCAAATCTCCCATGTTTTTAGTGAGTAATATATACAATCCTGTAACGTGTCTGAGCCAAAGCTGGTTTAGGATATTTCTCACATACAGTATGGAAAATAGAGCGCTTTAATAGTAAGGATTTACTGATTTGCATTAACACTGAAAACTTGAAATACAGTCAGAGGGGTACACATGAAATGCATCTTCTTTTCACAGATCAACTTCAATTTGTAGACGGTCTTAAATCAATAGGACTACTGTGCTCAAGTATGCCATGAATCTTTCATTCCCTTCAGTCGGAGCACATGAATTGTCTTCCATACCAGTTTAATGCATCTACTCTGTAAGCTTCTCCTTCCCAGTCACTGCACTGTCAGCCCTGACATCTTTATTCATGAGCACACACTCACTGTAAATTCTTCTGAGGAGTATTAAGAGTTGTGTCTTGAAGTTGTGATGCACACCGGGGTGGATTGTCAAGACACTTTAAGCAGCTATAATGTTACAGGGTTCTGTAGCTCATATCCTACATATTACAGCCAAATTAAGCAGCTGAGATGCAGTTCAGGGAAACATATGTGATAGAAGGATGCAAGACTGAGCAAATGTGTTTAGAAATGCCTTATCATATAAAAACAATGCTATTTATGTTCACATAAGAAGATCCTATCATGCGCTGTGTAATTATCTTGCAGGTCTCTGAAACAATCTGTTTTAGTCATGTAGCAGATGTCTCCCCGTTTGTCCATGATTAGCGAAGAAGGGAAAAAAAGTTAAGGCTGATGGCTGCTGATGGTAGATTAAACATGTATCCATGGCCTAGAATCCAGTCAAACTCACAATTAAAAATTGAAACCCAAGCTCCTTGTGATTAAATAAAATATTGCTTTTTTTCGTCTCACTTCTAAAATACAATACTTTTGTTTGTGCATGCCTCAGAACCTATCACAAACTGAACAACAGTTCAAAGATAAGGCACAGCAAAAAGAACAGCAATTCTTAGCACAAGCACGGGTTCAACGCTAAGAGTAAAAATGCACATATGATGTAAAGAAAAACCTTTAGCTATAGGCTCTGTGCAGCGATGTCATGCTGACCATTAAAAGGCTCTTGTGAAAGCACGACAGGAGGTGGTCAATCTGGGGATTTATACCACTGAGTGGTTACATCGTAATAATTCATTCTGACTCAGGATTGCTGTATCTGCAAAACATCATTCATAGCAGGACAAGGATTTACTAAATAATATGAATGATAAACACTATATTACCAAAAAGATAGAACATTAATTTTCTCTGGCAAATTTTGCAGAGATGTGCCAATCATGTTCCGTATCTCCACACAAACACTAGAATTTTACAATAAATGATCAAATTCAGAACAGCATTGTGTAGCTTTATACACAAAACAAATGCATTAAATTTAAAAGAAATCTGTGAAGCAAAAGAAGCGCTTATGGTATGTCAAAGTCAGAGTAATTCACAGGGAAGCAGGTTGTCTTAATCAAATTTTAGCAAACAAGATTTGCTGCTTCCTTCTCGGGGCATTTTTTATCTCCTCCATGCAGGATGCTTCTGCATGTCCTCAAACATTCTAGTAGTGCCGTAATTCATGACTACATTGTTTGTTTGTTTTCTATTTTTTATGAACGTCTTCATAAAATGCATTTACAGTGTTTACCATGACTGCATTTGAGCACATTTGGAGCACCAAAGACCCTCACACACTTCCTTACTGTGCCCTAGGTGCATGGCAATCCTTGCAGGGATTGTGACATGTTAAGAAATAACAGTCATGTCAACCATATTTTCTTTTCCTTATAACAGAAATAATGAAAAGAATAACCTGAATATTCTCAGCAGAGACAAACCTAAGCCGTGCAAAAATGGTAATCTGCCAAATATGCTGGATTTCCCTCTGTGAGGAATAAAGTATTTTTCATTCATATAAAAGATGATGCCGCCTTCCATTTGATAAATTACGGTGACATGAAAATACCTAAATGTGCATTCTTTCTAATGGCCAGAGGAGGGCAACTTACATCATTAAAAACAGAATTAAAGGAGTCCATGGAGACAAAAATGTTGTCTCAGAGACTATAAGAATTCATATTAGGTTTTTCACATTTTATCTCAATCCTGATGCTTAAATTATGTCACCACAAACAGTAACATAAGCTGTACTGATAGATCTGCTTTAAGGCTGAGTTAGACTTTGTTTCTGTTAATATCAGTCAGATCCACCACGTACCAATGCGTTTTCACTTATTTCAGATAAAGAAGGAAGCTAGTGAATGTTAAACAAATGTTTTAAAAGGAAATTTAACAAAACAGTGGATGATTTTAGGCTTTGTTAATGTTTTTAAACAGTATTTTTCCATCACATTTTCAGGAGGATTAAGTAGAAAGTCTCAATTTGATTGAAATATGCAGCTTTAACACTAGATGCCACTAAATTCTAAACATAAAATGGGCATGAACTACAAATAATTGCTTTCAAGATTGTTTCAAGCCAAATTAAATTAAACTGTAAAAAATTAACCCTTGTATTTAACCAAGAGTTTAAGTCTGAAATTATTTTTAATTTAAATATTAGCCTGAAAAGTATATTACTTGGTATGATCTTTGATAATTTCTATCCCAATAGTGTATGATTGTAGACCTTTCTCATGCTGTAGTTTCATTTTAAAAAATCTAACAATATTCAGTGGTATTATCATTTCTTTGTGCATTCTGCAGCAACCCCTTCAAAACATTTCTTTTTAAATCTTTGTGCAGAATACTCTAGAAAAACTTAGTATTTTGCTTTCACAGTTTAAAGGACCAACTGCAGCATGAACTTAGAGGATGGAGTTATTTTAAAGCTGACTGCCATCACTGTATTCCTCTATTAGGGATAATGTGGGCTGCACATCCTATGACTGACTTGGTTGTTAGGAACAAGCTGACAGGCCACATCATGGAGTGGATTCAGACAGAAGCTGCAGCAGCTATAGGCTAGTCTCTCAGCAGCAGCACATCACAAAAGGCATCTCTCAGCTTACAAGTATGGTGTGACAGGCACACACTGTTGTGCCAGGTCAGTTACTCACCATCCTTACGGTGGTAGGTGATCTCCACCTTGCGCTCCTCAGACCCAAGCACTGCCTGTGACACCTGGTCGATGGCCTCTTTGTCTGTCAGGTCCCCATGGAGGAAGTCACAGGTGCATGGTTTCTGCATTATGTCTGGTCTTGAGAAGCCCGTCATCTCAACGAAGCCATCATTGCAGTATATAATTGCACAGTTCTCCACCCTGGCATTGGCAATCACAAATTTCCTGTCTGTATGAACAGAGGAAATACGAATATACAATTCTTTAGTTTATCTAACCTCAAAATCCACATAAAGGCATATAGTGACTGCAAAGAAACACAAGCTGTCACTTCTTAAACTGTTTCAATATCCTTAAGAAAAAGAAGCACTATGCAAATGACCATATTTAAAGCCAATCTCTTTAAGAAAGCAGCCTTACATGTGTTTTTAAGGAAAGGAATTTAAAATAAACATATATTTATTAATATTGACTTGTCTTCTTTTCCGCAGTGTTGATGTGCAAGAACACATCCATGTAAAAAAGAATGTATCCATCAGAAAGATACTTACTCTGACCTTCGAATTTCCTAATAATTAATCCAAGAAATGTGTTTTGTGGCGCAACGTGACCTCTTCTTATAGGCATGTTTATACGCGGATAATTCCACGATCTCCAGTGAAAGCGCCTTTACAAGTAAATCCCGAAGTTGCAAATGCTGGCTCTTTGTGGCGCTTCCTTTACCATGCTCGACGCGAGCGCTCTCTCCACTTTAAACGACCTTCCTACTTCGTCTCGGAGTTATTTATCCTGCTTGTATGCCCGAGTATGCAAATACCTCCGCGCCGAGGCGCACGGAGTCCAGGAGGATGGCGTGAGTTAGATTCAGTTCGCAAAGCATTTCGTGTTGAGGATGGGTGCGATCCTGACGTGCTGTGTCGTGGTGTGTTGGCCACTGTCAGCGGACAGCGGTTAATATGCCAGGGAGAGTGACGTCGCTCCCAGCGGGCTTAGTATGCTTTACCTCCGGTGCTGTGCCACAACCTTATGCAGCGACACATCATTGGAATAGACTGCGCCTCGAATAAGCCGCTCTGCTTAACAACACAAAACAACACGTTTCTCCTCTTTACTGACAAAACACTTTAAGGGGAGAAAGAAACACCACTATAATTAGAATGTGCGACACTTTTACACAGCCAAAAATACTTCTCGAGGTTTGTTTTCTTAGTACATGGAAAAGAGTATGCCCTGCATATTTAAATCTAGTAAATGATTTTAAATCCATCAGGTAATGTGTAAATATATATTGTTGTGTAAGTGCTTGTGATTCAGAATGGTATCATATTATCAGATGATGTGGGGATAAAATAACACAGGAAAATGGATACCTTTGAATGCATCTATGTGATCTGTGGTAGTTATTTACTGTAAACACTTCTGAAACATATTACTACTGTTATGAATGACTGAAATATATGTCATGAAGTGTGCCTTAGAGTTATTGATGTACATATATCTCCAGAGACATTGGTGATGGTTGAATGGTGAATCAAATTGAGTAAACTGAGCATCTAAACTGTTATTTATGTTATTTATGAACTCTTATTATTATTATTACTGTTGTTTAAAAAGGGGTTGCGCATTATGGTTAAACTGCTTTCATGTGCAGCTCTGCAATTAACACATTTCATTAGCCTGTATTTTATATCACAGCTGTGAAAACATCAGTTTATGCTTTCACCAGAGGTTATGCGCTTGGCTAATTTTTAAGCTGTTCATTATGGATGGAGACTAATTCCCTGCTATGCTGAACCGTTTGTTGGTTATTTGCAGAATTACACTGAAGGGATAGATTGTGAGATTATACATCCTCACGTTACATCATATCATATTAATCAGAAAGTAAAGGGAAGTTTCTCAGGAACAATCTGTCTTCACTAAGCTACATGATCTATAATGATAGTGACATAACTGTATATAAGACTGGGTTAGGCTACCTTGATGCTTAATGATCTTTTTAGGGAGCCCTGCAACAAACATAAATTCAAAAGTTGAATGCATGGATGATTTACTCCTGATTTTTTTGGGAAACAAAAAAATAATTTGTAATTTTTCTGAATTAGCAAACTGCCAAATCAGTTCAGAAATATGTGACCCAAAAATACAGAATAGGTCTTAGGAGTGACCTCCTGGGTCGGTTTTATAGTATTTAAAGGGGCTCAGTCAAACATTCACCAAACATGTCAGTATTTTTTTTTTTGTCATACAGTAGGGCTGTTCTTAGGTCTCATAGACTGTAGCACCACAAACAGAATTGATTAATCTCAGATCTTTCTGAACATTACTTTGTGCTTCTTGAACAGAATTGGATGTATCTTTGTGCTGAAAAACACTTACATGTACCGGGCCTTTAATGGTCCTTGGGTACTTGAATGTGATTAACTTCATGAACTTGCTGTCCATGATGCTGAAGTGACCTGGAATTAAAATGAGATGCATGATCTTCAAATTGGAGTGTAATTGTTCAAAAACTTGCCAAGTGTTTTCAGAACAGCTTGACACGTTTAAAATAGATGATGCAAATTCAATAACATAACCTTTTGAGCGACTCTGGTCACTGGTGATCATAAACAGGTAAAATGGATGATAAGTACCAGTAAGTACTGTATGCAACTTTAGTGAATTATTTCCAAGTATTATTCATCATAGTTTGTTTTATCAAATTGTAGAATAATTAAACTAGCAATAATCATTTGCACACTAAAAGCCTTAACAAGACACAAAAGGTCATTTCACTCAGCTTTGGAAGAATAAAGGAAGAAGATCAATTCAGAGGAAGAAAAGAATAAGATAATTGTGAATAAAATAATAAATAAATGGTAAATTGGTAAAAGAAAACGGTAAAAATAAAAAAAGGAAAATTTGGATTGTTTCAGAGACTGTCAGATTACATTGGTGTCCCTTTTGCCATCTATGTTCTTGTTTGTGTTGGTTGTCAGTGAAAGCCAACAGGAGGAGTCAAATCCAAAACATTTAACCATTGCTTGGACAATCCCAACCTTAAGGGAGGAAAATAGATGAGTATTTTGCACAAGGATATCTATTGTAACTGTAGATCATCATACTCTGTGTTACAACAACAAGGTGTACTGTAGTGCATTCTGTGAGAAACACATTGTCTCATCTCATATACAGTTATGGAAATGTAAATCTATAGTGAGCTTACATAAAAATAATTAATGTGAAACAACAGCAACCTATCAGTTCTAGCTGACAGGGTGTAAACTGTTTAACAAATGTCCAGACTGTCTCAAGAAGAAGCATAAAAAAAGACATCGCAAAGTTTTTTTTAAAATTGTGTATG
>JBAMIG010000013.1:13595241-13606512 GCA_037177335.1 Kiunga ballochi | reverse complement strand
ATTCTACTAGTGTGTGTGTGTGTGTGAGGTATTCTACTAGTGTGTGTGTATGAGGTACTCTACTAGTGTGTGTGTATATATTTTTAAATTAATTTTAGACTATTTTGGATGGAAATGCAATAAATGCTTTTTTCTGACAAAAAATTTGTTTAAATTTACCATAGAAATGTCTTTGTCTTGTATTTGATTCAAATATTCACTAAAATTCACCTGAATAAAGCAAATGTTTATTTTAAAGCCAAACATGTGATTAAATGCATTTAGTTCAGATTAATCTATGACAGACTGGTTGATAGATTATCTTTTATTGTGCTCGTGGCTCACAAACAAGAAGATACATATTTTTCAACTTAATGCATTTTTCTGTGTTGATTCTTGGAGGACATGTTATCAAAAGAAGCTGCTGTTAACCCAACACTGAGAACAGAGGAAATTGTGGAGGCCATGGCTGCTGGGAACTGGATGAGGACTGACAAGGCCACCCATACAAAGGAAGGGGCAGCCTCCAGTCAACAAGCCGGGGGAGGGGAGGCACATGAACATGTCGAGCTATAGCCATAAAAGCATTATTACTTTGATAAATGTTCAGTGTTTGTGTTTCTTTACTACTCCAATACACATCAAATACACAGTCTTGCTTCCTTATTGGAGTTTATTTACACACCTTTTTTTTATTAAATAACATTTACAAGATTTATTCTACAGACGTTCTTGAGAGGAGTGCATAATATAGGATTGACAAGTGAAGATAATTAACAACGAGCCGAGTGTGTCATTCTGAAACCTTACCAAACACGACAATTATTTTGTTTGTATTAACACCTCATTAGTAACATGAACATTGCAGAATATCCTCTGCAACCTGATTGAAGTTATTTTGTCATCTTTTAATTTATGAGTTACAAATCATCTTAAAACTGACAACACATTTCAGGATGCAGGTGTTGTAGAAGCTTATCTGCAATAGATCACTACTCATATTTTATTTCCAGATTTTAATCGATACCTTAATCACTTAGTCCATTCATTTTTCACAAACACTGTTTAAAGGGAGGAGTGGCAGCCTATGGTTTTTCACAAAATCTTTCAAACCTTCTCCAAAAAAAACAAAAAACATGAAAAATCCAGAGTCAAACATGATAACATTTGCTTGTGTTATATTGTGCAGCTGCTGAAAAAGTTATGAGCTCAGGAAGTGGGTAGTTGAGTGTGCTACCTCATGCCAGTAACAGCCATGCGGAGGATAGTTAGACAATAGCCTCTAACTGGACTGTGACAGGGTAATTACCGCGTGCACATAATAAAATTCTCTTTACATAGGTCACTTGGAAAGTGTAATTTAAAAAGCGTAATAGATTATTTTTATTGAAGCAATCAAATCCAAAAGCAAAAAGTAATTAAGTGTGGAGGTAATAACAGTGTTGGTCAACAGGATTTGTTTTCGGAAAGGAATTTGTTAACCTAACCTTTTATAGAGCAGGCACAATTTTATTTACAGTCTCCCATTTTTACTACATGAAAGAGTTTTTTTTTTTCCTTTTCAGCTATACCCCCCACCCTCACCCACCCAACATTTATAAGACCAAAAACTGCGCAGTATTTAATGAAATCATTATCATATAACTAGGACTGAATGCTAGATCTGAATTATGATCATCCACTATGTACTAAATTTATTAATCATTACAATTCATACTAGCAGTTTATAATTACGTCAAATTGGCCGTCTTATCAGCAGTCAAAGACTTGGGATTATCAGCGTCTTGACTGTGTGGACTGTGCCAAATTCCTTGTGGATATACGGCTGTTCCTTGCACAAAGAAAGACGAAGAGATAATATTGGGAGGTTAAACTCCACAATTTTCTTTTAAAAGATGTAAGGAGAGCTTTTGCACAAATGCACTCCTGCTTTATGAGGGAAATCAGACTGACAGGTCTGTGGGGCATTAACATCCACTTGACTCCCAGTGCAACTGATTTTACGAGCCAACACATAGATGGAGCTGACACATCAACACTGTTGATCTCTGCAATTGTGTCAGGTGACTGAATTCAGATGATATGTTAATGGGAAGGGGAAATACATTGCCCTCGTTAGAATATGGGCCCCTTGAATTTCAAAAACGTATTACCATTCAGTGAGCATATTTCTGAGAATAACAGCAATAATCCAATTGTCAGAAAGAATAAAAAGCTTATTTTTAATGCTGTGAGGTCAAAGATAAATTTGTTTAAAAAGAGGGGAGATATGTTCCTTTTTTAATCAGTTAAATGTAAATGAAGTTGTTAAATGAATTAATATGCATTTCACATGTTCCTTTTTTTATATAAAGCTGGATGCATTACACTCTGCACCTGTTGTATGACACTGTGAAGCTTTGTTTGTGTTGACTCTGAAGCAGATCAGGGGGACAGGCTGCGCATATATACTTCAGCAACAACTCATCCCTTTTCATCCATCTCTGCTAAGGTTAACATGGGCATCCACATGCCATTTGTAGAAAAGAAACCACAGATACCTTTCATTCACATAAGCCCTTTGATAATCTAGTTATACTGTAGCAAGGAGATTTGTTTTAAGAATATAAGATGTCCAAAAGGGAAATAAATGAATAAAAGAAGGGTATTGTTTGTAAGAACTCAACGAGGATTTTTTAAGATAAAAAAACAAAAAGAAAATAGAGCGTTGCTGCTGACAGAACATGTAATACCTTAGGCTTTTTGTGATTTGATGCAAAAAAATTGTGATCGCCTTTGTTCCATCTCTTGTCATTGGGAATGCGAACAGCAGAGGGCAGCTTGAATACATAAATACAAACTCGAAGGGCACATCCCTCAGTCATCAAAAAGCATATACTCGTTTACATTCTGAGTTCCCAGCACACACCTCAGCTCCTGTCTGACAGCTGGATGCAGAGACTGTGATCAGCATCAACCATATCACAGCTCCACACTGGGGACAGGGGTGGAAGTGAGGAATAAAAGAACTGTAGAGTGACGGGTAATTGACCAAAATCGGCCAAGTATCAGGTAATGTTTTGAAAGTCTCTTGCCAATTTGAGGGTCGCATAAAATCTCGGGTTCTCTGTGTGTTCTCTCACTCTCACCTGCAGGTTGCAGGATTTCAGCACTTGCTACTGAAGAGCAAACCTCAAAGAAAACACTACCCGGTGCTGCTTTTATTGTTAAACCTGTGTTCAGCCATTGTCTGCCCTCCCTCCTGAGCGTCATCTCTCCCCCTTTCCCTTTCTGTCTAACCCCCTTCTCTCTCACTGTGGCTCAAGATGAATCTGCCAGCATGTGCCCATGCTCTTCATCACTGTCAGGTGCCCCATGGTGGTCCTCCTCCTCTTTCTCAAACTGGGCACCAACCGCTGGCTAGAATTATTCCTCACCTCCAAAACTCTCCCCACTGTTTCTAAATAAATGTGGCTGTAGTAACCGAGGAATGTTGCTCATCCATCTTTACTATGAGTGTGTGGAGTGTGCAGTGTTTACTGAAGTAGACTGAGTGTCTAATAAGCCAAACGGTACAGTAGGTGTAAAGACACTAAGTGTGCACTTCGTGTTGGTTTTATTAAATTATTTTTTTTAACTGACAGTTTAGGGAAACCTGTTTGGATTTTGGTGTCAACATCTAATTTTGTGTTAATTTACTTAAAAAACTAAGAGAATTGTGCACTGCAGTGCGAAGTTTGCAATCCACATTGTTGTAGCTCATTAGCAGATGTTTGGCCAGTTATATGGGAGTCACTAAAAGGGCAGGAAAAAATGTGACATTAGATTTGTTGTTAAAGCACAAAAAGTAGCGATTATAATACTTTGGGCTTTAACTAAATATTTATGTAGACAACACCTAGACTTGCTCTAACATGCTGAATGCTTGTTGTTAAAAAAGGAGTTTCACTTGCTCGCCTTTGTGTTGGTTATCAGTAGATAATTAAAGAGGATACGTTAATGTGTTTTCTTTGAGGTAATTAAGCTCTTCCACATGACAGATGCTGTCCTTACTGTCCCCTGTTTCATGCAGATATGATTTCACTTCCAATCTACTGCACTTGAACGCTTTTGTGAAAATACAATTAAGTTTTCAGTGAATGTGAACAACAGAAAGTTACTGTTTTTTCTAAAATAAAATACAGATTGGAAGCTGCTGAAGTAAGGAAAACATCTGCAGTTCATTTTTAAAACAGTTAAATCAAATGACCTACGATGCTAGACCCTTAGTTGATCTCTCGTGGAACACATCCACCGGGATTCTTTCCCTTTCCTGGATGAATCTCACTCCTCAACACAAATGCACATTTTAAGTTCCCCTCAAGTTCAAGTTTAAATGGTTTTATAATTAACAAGTACGCCAAGCTTTAAAATGTCACATTTATTGTATTTTCATATCTCTGAAATTCAGTCCTGAAACAGAATGATGTGTGTTTTATAGCAGTTATGATAAGAGGCTTACACAGTCAAAATCTCAATATAGATCATTTGACAAACGTCTTTGGTGGCCATTCGTTAAATTGGTTTCACCCTCATATTTGGGCCTTATTTAAAAGATATCTTTGAATAATGGTAAGCTGTTTAGCTCTTCTGAAAAGAGGAGGGTGAAGCAAATGAACTCCATTTCAGTCTGTTTTGTTTAATCTATAACATTGTAGGTTTTCTGCAGTCTTTTCTCACAGAGTTTATAGCTGCTATATTCCAGGACAGATTAATTCAGCTTAGCCATACCTATCTAGAATTTAAGGCAGTCTAATACTCTGTGTTGCATATCAAGGACACAAGAACATATTATCTGATCATTCTTTGCATTCATTACATTAATGAATCAAATATGAATAAATGTTCATCTTCACAAAAGTAATTACCATAAACATTAATATTAATGCCATTATGTGGCAATGCTGTAGAAAATGTCTCCTGACATGTTTCAATATGTCCATGTTGCAAAAAATAAGAATGAAGAATGAAGGGAAAACATTATTCCTTATTTTTACTAGTATATATATATATATATATATATATATATATATATATATACATTGAGCTCCTTCCATATTGTACAAAGCTGGCATTTTGTGAATTTGGTGCAGATGGCTGATTATATTTATTTTATAGTAATTGTTGGCCAGTGCAATAAAAACAGATAAGATTAAAAACATCATTAGCTCTGCAAAATTACTTGTGTTTGCATCTATTTAACTGAAAATGACCAATATCAAAATCCCCCAATATTTCAGTTGTTCAGGGTGTTGTATGAGATTATAATTAGAGGACTTATTTATCTTTAGCTTCTCCATTGGATAGTACAGGAAACACGAAGTGTCTCATGAAAACAGTAAAATATCAGGGCTTACGTTTGAACAATATGCCACAAATGTTTTCAAATGATGCTCTATGGCTACCTTTTTTTTGGTATCAAATGCACCAACAAGCTGGTTGTATTTACCCCCGCTGAAATGTTGGCTGTCAACAGCGTTCCCATCAAAAGTAGCAGTACCATCCAGCGCCTAGAGCATCTGGCTCTGTCCTCTTTTTTTTTTTTTTCAACCAGACCGTGTCTCTGGCAGCTGCACGCATGCACACTGGCCGAGGTCAAAGCTGTCACTTCAGAGGGCACTGTCAAATCTCAGCCAATGCAGGATGATGTGGGAGTGCTCCCTACAATCACCCAGATGTTTCCAATCAGCTGGACTTCTCCTATCCTCCATACCCACTTTCAATGCTGAGTGTGAAGTGTCACAGTCTACCACTGGAATTCTTTTATGAAAGTGAAATGGAAAATATTATTGAATCCAGTCATTTGCATTTTCTACAACTTTTCACTTTATTTTTTTTTAGTGTTTTCTAAAAAAAAAAGAAAAACAAACAAAAAAAACACAGTATTAAACAAGGACCTAATAAGTCACATTTTGGGTGTTTTTTTTAGCAAGACATAAGTATAAACAAATATATTGTACTGGTTAGCATATTGGCTAGTAATGTGAGTGTGGGTTAATTATGTATGTGTTTTTTAATCCGTACTTTTTTGTTTATTCATTCTGGATTTGTTATCCCAGCATGCTCAGTATGAACCAGTGACAGCAGAGTCCTTTTGAATCTTTTAATAATAATAATAAATAATTATCTTGCATCAGTAATATGTTATGTTATCATATTATGTATATATTCACAAACTAAGGTTTGTGGGATACAAAATAATGCTGAAGCATCAGGTAAGGATTAATTAAACAAACCTGTCAACGTTTTATCAGGATGATGGAGAATCTACCAAATTTGACAAAAATAAAATTCTTAATCCATAAAAAAAAAACAAACAAGAATTTTACTTGTAGGCCACTGTCCTGTGTAGATGCCTCGCACATAATCAAAACATATTTAAATTAATCAATCATTGTGAAGAACTTGATAACGTGGATCCATTTTCTTTGAATTAGGTGTGCTAAAGCAGTGAACCATTTAAACTGCACAACAGTATCCCTTTAGGATCAGAATTTGATACCATTTTTTTTTATCTTTATTTATCTTTATTTATGTAGATTTAACTCACTGAGACATCTTGTTTCCTTTCCAAGGAATACTTGATTTATGTTTTGTTGTTCAAATATATGACTACATCCATCCATTGCCTATACCCTCTTATTCCACTGCTGGGTCACAGACATCTGTAGCTTATTGCAGCAGCTCAAGTTTCATCATACATCAGTAATTAATCATATTAACTTGTTGCTCTGCTTTTGAGAGTCCTCTGTGTTATCTTAACTTGCATAAAAAATCCTAAAACATAATGAATAAATAAATAACCTCCAAATTAAGAAGGACTGAGAACATTTAGGCTTCCAAAATGTTACTTCAGCATAGGAAACCTTTATAATGAAGCGACCGTAAGGAAACATCATGCTGAGTGGGAGAAGAGAGGCCGGTGGATTGACTCATACAAATTTATTCAACCATGCAGGTACCAAAGATAAACTATTTTTGTTACATTAAAGTTGCTAACACAGAAATTACAATATGAAACTTAACCTTCCACCTTAAATAACCCCTTTCATTTTACATTTGTCTGTATTTATGTTCTGCAAAAGCAAGTGCAATTAGTGTGATGGATAGTATTATTCAATTCCTGGTTCTTGTACATCAAAGAGCAAAAATGAATCATTCTTGACTTCAACCCAGCCCAGTGAGGTGAGGTGTGTCTCAGCCTTCCAATGCAAATTACAACAATTTGCAGCGTTATATTCAGCAGCGGACCATTTCTAAATGGTCAGACAAGCTAGTCACAGATATTAAAATAAATTATGTCTAATTTGAATTTTAGTCATGGTACATTAACTAATAGAAAGTTATTAACATTTCAAAAGACAAAAAAGATTTTTCCTGCAAAATTAACAGTGGCTGAGCTGACCTGTAAGCCATGCAGTCAGATCGCTGTAATGACAGTGTAATGGCATATTTACATTAAAATCATGGCTGCTAATATGGGATTCAAAATGGGAAGCTCAGTCAAGGATTATTTAGTCTGGCCTGCTGGCCTTTTGCTGAACAGTTCTTTCTTAACTTCTTACAAAGCAGAAACTTCTCATTTCATGACTATTTATAGGGCTGGTCTCTGTGGTTTGCTTTCCCGCTCATCACCCTAATATTCTCTTTAGTTCCAACCTTTTATCTTTCATCTCCACTCTCTTTTCCCTCCTTGGTCTTTAAAGGCAATTATCATTTCACTTCAGAGATGTCAAAATCCTACACTTCAGTTGTATCTCGAGGAGCTTCGTTAGGATGAGTGGAATTCTTCACTGACAAAGAGGAGTAGCCCCTCTCCCACCATCCGTGAACCTCTGATATTGCAGCCTTTGAAACAAGACAAATTCTTTGCATTTTAAATATTCCTAATTCATTTCTTCCTACTTTGATATCCCTCAAGAAACCGCTGTGCTATTTCAAGATAGAGGATGTGAGCACAGAAGTGATAGGATCAGAGTGGTGGAGAGGTTTTAGGTTTAAGGTTTAATTGGTGTGAAAGCAGTGATGGAATGAATTTCTTGTCATGTTGAATATATTTTGGCTCAGAATTAGTCAAACTCTGGTCCCTTGTTGAATTTCAACTGCCTATCATAATCATAGCTTTGGTTAAAACACATACAGAAATATCTTTCTTTTTAAATTACCAACCTTTTTCCCATTTTATGACAGGACCAGAAAACACACTTGTTATCCACTCTTCCTAACAAAAGAAAAGGAAGCCTTGACATAAATTGTTTTCTCTGATGTTTCACCTATTCCACACACTGCTCAGAGGTCACAATGTTTTACACTAACAGTAACTGTGACTTAATATATTTACATGCTGGAGGAAACAAGAACACAATGAAGAGTAAAATGAGAGAAGACACTTTTAGGAATAATTAAAAACACAGGTGCATTAATGTTTAATTAATTTGTTTATTACAAATTAATTCTAATACATACATAACAAGGCAATACAGTGTCAATAGAAACTATTCTAAATGTATATTTAAGCATAGCAGGGCTTTTTAGGAGTTATGTAATGAAATATCATATTATTTGAGGGAGCATCTTTTTTACATGACCATTAGAATAATAAGGATGAGTTGTCTGAGTAGAGTCAAGACAGAAATGACACAATAATAGCAAAAGGATTTTGGATAAAGCTTTAGTGTCTGACAGATGCTGATATCCTGTCCATTTCTACCACAGTTGAGAAAGTTGCAGGTGAATTTTGTAGGTAAACGTGCTGGCTGAGCGTTGCACAGTGAGACCTTTGGTAGATATTTTGTTATATATATAGCACAAAAAAGAGCTCCATCTCCCTGCAGACAGCAGGATATAAATGTAGCAAATGTGGTCACTATTGAGTCTTTTTTCTAAACTGCCATGTTTGCACCATGGACCAATAAATCCATTGTGTTCTGCCATAAATTGCAATTTACATAAAATATTCAATATCTACTCTTTTACCTCAACTGTTTATAAATGAGTTTTTATGAAACACTCGCAAAGATTTGGTTGTCACTTAAACCCAGCTGTTTTGTAAGTGTTGGATTGAAATATTGCTGAAGAGGTTTTCTGACCAAGCTGTCCTCACACTACCTTGCTGCCTTTTAGAAACAAATCTATCATCACCACAAGGACTCCACATGACTGTTGGCTGTAGTTGTTGGACTCTGACATCCTGCAGGTGGGAGGAGGTGATATGTATTTAAAAATGCAAAATGACATCTAATGTTTAGTGTTGCTGCTTGTTTCCCAGACCTGGGGTGGACCTGACCATCTGCTCCCCTTGGTCTGATGGTACTATGCTTTTGGCAGTGCTCATAGCAATTTTATTGGCCTGCATCTCAAAGGACACCCAGTATTATCAGATTTCTTTTTCCTTAAAACACTGAAACAGTAGCATTGTAAGGATAACATGTTTAGAGGGACAGGAAAAGGGTGGGGGATAAATTAATGCAGAATGTAGGAAAACAATAACAACAAGATGTCTTGCAAGGATCCAGAAACTGTCACCTTATGGATGGGATCACTTCAGGAAAGTGTGGAATTAATACCCTAATGAAGCTTCCAGTGGCCATTAGGTGTGTGTAATGTGGCTCCAGGGGTCTGGGATAGATGTCTAGAAGCTTTAGGTCCTTATTTGTGCACAGTCACCTCAGCGGTTGCTTTTATTAGGGTAACATTAGAGAAAAAGGGAGAATGTCAGGGAAAGATAACGCTTTATTACACCGGTTTCCAGGGAGCCATGCTCTACCTGTCAAAAGCGAACAAAGCATGCTGTTTTAGTTCATTTTACAGCTAAATATCTCTGCTACAAATGTTTCTGTCTGTGGAACAACATTTAGGCTATTATCACCACAATGTTCCAGTGCTGCCTGGAGATGAGTTATTTGGTGTAACATTTTGGGAGAAAGGATTTCTGCAGAGACAGCTGTGAATATGAATTTCATTCACATTTTTCATTCACATTAATATACTCAATTTCTCCCTTTTCCCCACTTCTCTCCACTCTCATTTTTTTGACAGGCCAATTGCATGCCTTCGTGTTTTTTTTCTTTTTTTTTTCTATCTCCTTACATTTTCAAGGAGTGGATTGCTTGCCACTGTGACTGGGCGCTGGTCAAGAATTCATTTTTAGCGGGTCAAATGTTTCAGAATGTCATCTTTGACAGGAACCAACCAGAACAATGAACACAAAAAAAGGCACGGTCCGACGATTTCTTTTCTTTTCTTTTCTTTTTTTTTTTTTGCAATCACTGCATACACTTAAAGCAACTATGCAGAAGCCTACACAAGGCACAGACACAAACTGTCCATGTTGAAATCAATATTGAATTAAAATACTCCCCACTCATGAATAAAAAAAAAAGAAAAAGAAAAAAAGAATAATAGTAAGGGGCTACTGGAGCTGTAGGACTCTACAGTCTGCTAATGAAGGTTATGTTGCATGGCAGAATTCAGTAATTGCAACGCACAAGTGAGGTATTAGACAGGATGTAGCTAATGGAAAACAATCACATTTAACATGGCTCCTTGGTTCTAGCTGTTCAATAAGTGAGCAGCAGGCTGGCGCTCAGCAAACAGGAGGCGGCGGCGGCAGGGGGAGGTGGGTTCACACAGCACAGGGTTTTAATGTGATCGGACTATAACAGACAATCTATTTACAGTGTGCTCTGGGGAGCTAATAAACAAATGTTGAGTAATTTCAGCCAGCAGTAATTACCCTTGCAGCTGACAAGGAGAGTGTGATACTCTCTCCTTCACCTCCAGCTCAGTCCAGGAGCCTCTTTGGTGCTCGGTCCTCCTCTGCTCATAGATGTGGCTCCAGGCCAGCAGTCAAACACACAGGATCATTTACAGTACAATGCTTCTCTCTGGGCACCAGGGTGTCAGATTCTACACGCCATTATTTGGTTTTGCTTGCGTGATACCAACGCTGTGAAAAAAAATTCAAAGCTTAGAATAAATTGGCAATCCAATTTCTCCAGTTTTAAATACATATAAGTGCAGCTGGTACCATATAAACCAATTAAATACAAACTAATGTTACCAGGGTGGAGGCCAATTAATATTTGTAAATGATTTCAGTGAAAATCCTCACTTCCACTAACCACATATTTATATGCTTTATAAACCAGTGTACTAATCAGCAGAGAATAAGAGCAAATGTTAAGTTTAGAAATAAAAAAAATACTTTTCAGTTTAGACATGAAGTCTAAATGCATTTTATCAAGTGAGTTTAGACATTAACTCTGACCTATG
>JBAMIG010000013.1:13582831-13595141 GCA_037177335.1 Kiunga ballochi | reverse complement strand
AAAAAATACTTTTCAGTTTAGACATGAAGTCTAAATGCATTTTATCAAGTGAGTTTAGACATTAACTCTGACCTATGGTGGAATAAATTTTCATGCATAGCATGTACTGATCAATGTCTGATGGAGAAAACTGCATATAATCAGATAGAGACAATCATTATGGAATAATCACCAATGGACCTTGTTTACATCAGAATAAAAGTAAGATGATTTGTTATCTAAAATTATTGAACAGTTTTCATTGCTAGAATCTTTTTACAGATTAATTAATGTGAGTTTTAATACATTGTAACAGGCATTTAATGTGTAATTTTTCTGTTGCAGTCCTCTTAAAGCTTTCTGTGAGCAACACACTGATATTTTCTTTTCAAATTGCAGCGCATTAGCCCCAGCTGCCTGGTCTTCCTTAGCAATATGAAACAAACAATGCCACAAATCAGATTTAGGAATTCTCTTCAGAATAACAAGAAGGGAGTAGAGCAGTGACGTGCAAGGTTTAGTTTGAGGGTCTGACAGACGGATAGTGAGCCAGCCTGTCCCTTATCCTCAGACAGGCAGATGTCCCCTCTCCCTGCGTGGCCGGCTGCTGACCAGGGGAGAGCCAGGCGGCTGCTGAAATGAAGAAACTTGAGAGCTCCTCAGGGGGTGAACTGGTCATTTGATGTCCAGCACAAGGGCAGGGTGTGATGCCGAATGAGCTGAGGGAGTGAAGCAGCCTCTGCAGTCTGTTACAAAGGCCTGGTCTGAAGAGTCGGGAAGGAGGGAACACAGACAGACCATAACAATATTTCATTTATTTTGTCAGAGAAAGACAAAATGCACATTCTGTAATGAAGTGTAAATTAAATTGACAGAATATTTGATGTTTTTGTGCATGTTTGAAATTATTACACACACACACACACACACACACACATATCTATATATATATGTGTGTGTGTGTGTGTGTATAAACTGCTCTTATTTGTTGGAGTTTTTTTTTTTTTTTTGCTTTGTTAAGTCCATGAACTGCCCATGCTAACTTGCTGCACAAAGAGGGGGTAATACTGACACAACCTTCTACTAAAGTCCCACTGAAATATGTGAAATGTTCTGTGGAACCATGGCATATTTCTTACCTGGCCTTGGTTCAGTCTTGCAGGCAGCAAAGAGTCCTTTGAAGGCTACAGAGAGAGGATGAGAGGAAACGCTACTTGCAGAGGGATCAACTATGCCAAAGTGCCAGCACCACAGTGCTGTAATTAATCGCTAGCCATGGCACCCTCAGTCTTGCTGCCCCGCCTGACTTTTCCCTCATGACAAACCTGCAGTCAGGAGATGTTAGGCAACATTAACCGACTGTATCTTTTCCATTTTTTGCTAAGGAGGGAGGGGGAAGGGGACATATAGAGGTGTTTCAGGGTTGGTCTGTATATAGGACTACTGTTGGGTCTCAGGTTAGAAGAGTGACAGTGAATAAGCAGTATATGTACCTTTCATCCAGGAGGAGATTTGGAGAGGTTTCAGACCACAGAGACTTCTTAATTCTCACTAATTCATTTGCGTTCCAGATTCACTGGGCCAGGGATAACCTGAGAATGATAATGAACTCGCAAGGGGAGTGCATGGTCTCTTGCCTTTGAATGTGCTCAGAATAGATTCAGATAATCTTTCCCAGTGAATCTTTCTGGAGAGAAAAATCCTATTAAGAGTGATTGCTTGTCATGAGATGATCTCCAAGTTGAAATGCTTAGCTGTTAGCCCCACAGACATATGAGAAAATATCTTTATGCTTTTCAATTCCTAAATCACACTTTAAAATGGAAATTTATTTGCAAGTTGAATGATCCACAATCAATAACTTCTACCCACCACTTTCCATAAAATTCTTTCTTGCATTTTTTTACCATTTGAAATCAAGTTTCATCCAAGAATTATCATTACAAATGAGACAGTGTGCTATTTATATTTACCGATCACAATGTCACATATTCAATACAATACACAAGCCATATGGCCTGTGTGTTTAAGTTAAAATAATGTGCAAATATAGTCACTTTCAGCAGTTTTCACTGAAATATATTAACAGTCAGTTTGTTTAAAAGCAAAGAAAACAATCATAGGAAAAAGAGCTCGTTCTGGCACCTGCATTTAACATTCACAGCCAAACTGTGCTTGTTCTTTGCTGTAACTGCAATGAGAACTGAAACAATTTTCTATATGCTTCTTTATAGCAGACTGACAGTGAATAGAGAGATTTTCAAGAGATTTATAGGTCTGTGGAGTTCTGAGGGATAGATTGCAAACTCTTGTGAAAAAAGGGAGGGAAAGCTGCCTTACTTTAGGGCTGGTCTCATCTTTGGTCAAACAGAAGTGAGCTTAATTTGTGGGTCTGCCTGGGGAATATCAAAGGAAAAAAAGCTTTGAGTGACGCCAAGCTTGAGCTCCCTGATGTTAGTGAGATGAATGAAAGCAGGGTCTACAGGCTACAAGCCTTCTCACAGTCTCACATTAACAAAAGTCTTTTAAGTTCTCATCAGGGTCATTGTGCAGCACGCAGCATGTGAGACAGTGTTTCAAGAAGGAGCCTGTTTTAATTCTGATCAAGATGCAGGAACATTTGTAATAACTGTATCTATAAACTACATTATATAAGTGGTTTAACATAAAATTGACTGCAAGTTAACAGTAACTAAATTAAAACAAAGGAATTTGAACTTAGATCAATCAAATATGACCAATAAATAGATATTGAAAAGGGTCATTAAAATAGTTAAAGTTAATATATTTTATGTAAAGTGTTACAGCAGTAATTTTGAAGACATGACTAATTTCACATAAAGTACATCAAACTTCACTTACAATGAACCTAAACAATGCTTTCTCTAACTGAGTAGTTTATCAGCTCGACTGCTTTTTTTAAAAGAAGCAATCAGATCTACATTATGGCAAACTTGCGGTATTCAGTCACATCTACGCTATAATAGAATCTAGTGAAGAAAATGAAATGACACTGAGTTCTAAACTGATTCCTACTGCAGAAAATACAAGCATTCACCTCACTGCCTTTCAGTGTTTTCCAACAGAGGACTTTCTGTGCTATTGTATAGTACTGGCTGGCCTTGATGGAATGACCTAACATTTTGACAGAACAAAATATAAAGCTGCTCTTTATTCTGTGGACATTTCACCAGATGCAGGCATGGGAACTGCTTTAATCAATAGAAATGTGGGTGTACTCTATGATTTATTCCAGGCTTTGCTTTATATACAAAAAAACCTCGGACATTGCCACACATGCAAGCTATAATGAGACCCACTCAATTTTCCCTGAAAGCATCTGTTGTGATGGTTGTTGCCCTGGAGTATTTACAAGTGCTATCTGATCAGCCTCAGAGGCTTGCCAACGAGACAGATGATTAGGTACGGCAAACAAGCCTCATCACCAGCTAAAATTGATGACTCAATGCTGGATGACAGACAACTCCATTTGTATCAAGATAAGCCCCTAACACCCTTACACCAATCAAAAATGAGTTATTATTAAGAATAAAGAAAGGCATGTGTAATATCATTATATCCAGTTATGCCTCTCTTCACATCTGGCAGGCAGCCATGCGTATGAAGGAGGGGGGTTAAGGGACAGAAAGAGAGAAGCAAAGCAAGAAAAAACACTTGGGGCAATCATTCCTGGCAGTGTGCTGGCAGCTGCAGTGTTTTTTGTAATTTCAATATGTTTCTCTACACCTGAAGCTTGGGTGCAATAACACCTTACAGATTGCTTATGTCATCAAATTTTGACAAACTTCTCAATTGCTTTTGACCTTCATCTTTAGCCATCTGCTTTCTACTGCTATGCCTTATATCTCCCTCAGTCTATATACTGTAGTTTCAACTGAGAGTGACTGTATTTATTAAACAAGACATGAATAAAAATAAATGACAGAAAAAAGAACTTAGCTATTCTTTGCTTAGGGTATGATTTACTAAATTTATTTACAAAATAAAATGTTCATCTATATTCGTAATTAGCCAACCACAATTTAAATGAGTTGGGAGATTTTGGGAATGTTAATGTAAATAAACTAAATAAAACTGAGTAAAATAATTAGCAGATTTTTTTTTGCTTATATTCAACCCAAGACACTGCAGAGGCACTCATTTTTAATGCCTGCAGCATTTTCCAATGAAGCTAAGACAGGGGAATGGTTGCCACTGCATACATCACCTTTCCTTTTGACAACTGTCAATAAGCATTTAGGAACTATAAATATACAGTGTGTTGTATTTTGCACTTCATAATGTGCCACACATGTTCAGTAGCTCTCTTCTAAAGTCATTCTGTAATAAAATGTGTAAAATATGACTTGGCATTATCTTGCTGAAATAAGCAGGCATTCCTGCATGGCAGCAAGTGATGTTTTCTCGCTTATAAAATCAGATTATCATGGTATTATTAAAAAATTTATCAGATTGTTGTGGTACTATCAGATTACTTTTCAGATC
The DNA here is from genome assembly GCA_037177335.1 of Kiunga ballochi. Lineage (NCBI taxonomy): Eukaryota > Metazoa > Chordata > Actinopteri > Atheriniformes > Pseudomugilidae > Kiunga > Kiunga ballochi. The sequence continues at coordinate 13,590,656 of JBAMIG010000013.1, read as the reverse complement.
ATTATGACATTATCAGATTATTTATTTATGGTATTATTTAGATAGTGGTGTCTGATTATCAATGGAGACCATGATATGCCAATAAATGCTTAGAGCAATTTTGGTCAGTAAAGAACTCTAAATCTAAAACTTTATAACCAACTTTATAATCTTTGAAGACTTTATAATCAACTTTAACTTTATAATAATAACTTTATAATCAATGAAGACTGTAAAAAACCTATTTGGTCTTACACTTGTGATGCTAATGTGCTTTACTCTGAAAACTGCAGCTAAATGGATTTACTCGTCATCGAAGTGTGATATTATGGGCTCCTGCCCATGTGTCATTGTGTGATGAGTTGGAGGTGAAAACACGACATTGTGAGAATGGATAGGGGCAATGCACTAAGGAGGAGATCAGTCTTATCAGAGCAATACTGTTTTATCATGGCATATAAGTAATCACCCAGAATAACTTTAAACTTAACCCTGCCATATCTTAGCAAATGTCTCTCCCAGCACAAAAGAGCCATCAAAGAGCCCCATCAATATCAAACTTCCAGATTTTCCTTTAACTATTCTATTGCATGGAGCTGATGTTTTTGTTCGGTGTATTTGTAGGCTTGTAGTTATATTTTTAAACAATTACTCACTTTGCTGGAAGTGCTAATGACAGCTGTGAGACTGGATGCATTAACAATAAAAGAAAAACTCAAAATAATTAGCTAAAACCCAGTCAGTCAAATGGATTTAATGTTCATTTATTGTTGGTTCATGACAATAAGTAACCTTTTTCACATGCGTGAAGTTACCTGACCTCTGTTAACTAAAATATTTAGTTTGTGACATGGATGGTGCTGTCAGTTTCCTTTTAAAACTGCTTTTCGTATCAGGCAACATCTGTTTTCTTGATTATTGATGTTGCATTACATTAATTATGTGTAATGCTGTTAGTCTTTGTTATTCTGATATGAGTACCCTTCTGCCCTCGTAGAGATCAAAAGCATAATAGAGACCTCTTGAATTGTAAACTGACAATGTGGCATTAAGAAGTATCTTGTTTCATGATCGAGTGATCAGAGTAAACAACACGTTTTATATTATACAGCCAATCCACAGTTTGACATTTCCTTCTGATTTTCATATCTTTGCCTCGAATGACAGTCTGTGTAATGTGTGGAAGCTTTAAAAATGCCATGGCTGATATGAAATCAATTTGCATTTCCCCAAAGCCTGGATAACATGGCCCTGTCAGAGGACCCTGAAGATCTGCTGGAGATAATGACGTTATAGAGGGTGACTTGCACAGCGGAAAGGATGAAATTGAAAGAGTGACGTTCTGTGTTTCCCATGATTGCCTTGACAGGGGATATGTGACTATTGGACATGTACTCTTCTGTCTTTGCTCCCCATTAGGTCCTCTTGTTTCCAGTCAGAGGTTAAGACAGACTAAAGAGATCCACCAGTCTCCCAATCTGACCAGTCAAAACCTCCTTGTACATGTGACAGAATTTTTCCATTATTGACTACAACATGAGGAAATAGTGCAAGTGCAATAAATATCCTTAACTATTGAAATGACTTGCAATGAAATCAAATATATGACAATTGGACATGTTCTGTCATTTCTCACTATTAGATTTTCAGTGTAAAAAGTCCCACCAAGTTCCCAATCTGACCAGTCAAAGCCATATTATATAAGTGACAATATTGCAACAGTATGGACTTTAAAGAAAAGAAAAGGTTTGAGTTAAACTGGATAAATCCACCTAAAGAATGACAACATTAAAGTAACAAGAAGCAGAAAGCAATTTTATCAAACATTTCTGTTTAATAAGAATAATTTTCTGTTATATGTGTAACAGGGATCACTGCTTTGTTATCAGTATGTTGAAAGTAAGCTGCATGGTCACCATCAACAATCTGGTCTTACAGCTAATCATGAAAGTTAATAAACAAAATCTGTATGAGCGCTGATCAATGCTAATTGTAAACTGCATGAATTTCAGAGGCATATGTGTTCAGAATACCCGCTGTGCTCTATGCAGGAGCAGAGTGACTCATCCTGTGATACAATGAGACTGTGCCGGAAGGCAGGCATCAATATTTTATTCAGCTATTTTTCTAACATTTGTATTTCATTTAAATTATTATCATCCTTTTTTTCAGCCTAACTTCATTTTTTCTGCTTTTGCTATTTTAGCTATATATGTAGCTTTTTCCCTTCCTGTTTGAATTTTTTAGAATAAATTGTTTATGATTTTAATCAAGTATGTAACAAGTAAGCAAATCTAAATTTTTAAGTGTAAGGAAGGGAGGTAAAGTTAATAACAAAGACATTTATTTGACATCACACTGATGTCACTAAATTTGACTTTTGCCAACAATAAAAATGGTTTCTTGGTATTTCATTGTATTTGCAAGACGTTAAAAGGTTTAACACTGGTTGTAGGTAAATATGAATAGCATACTGTCTCAAAAATGACAACATATAATCCATCAGTTCAATGGCAATTTTGATAAACTGCAGTACACTGTGAACGTTTTACTCTCTTACAACATTTTCTGTTTTTGTTTTTTTTTAACTATATTTTCAATTGCCTTCCAAAACTTGACCACTGCCTCTTGATTGAAGAAATCTATTGATTTTCCTATCATCAATTCACAGCTAATATTTCTAATAAGAAGTAAAGACGGACACTGAATTACTCTCATTAAATGGGCTCCTGAGTCATGTGTTTTTATCCAACAATTGACACTATCAGTGGTTATCAGTCCATTCACTTAGCACAATGGTGCATAAGCATTTATCCATATTTCTGATCAGCAGAACTGATACAGAAAAATTCCAGATGCGATCCATAAGAAACCACTCAGACCAACAGACCAGAAATCCTCAGCATTTTGGTGTACTCTTTCAAAGTCGCTGTAATGCTGCAGGATTTTGTCACAGTAAATGAAATTTTATAAAGCCTTCTTACCAAAGTTTAGTCCTGGTTTACATAGACTGGAATATAGCGTTTATCACAACAATGAAAGCTACTGAAACCACATTTTAATGAATTTCCCTCCGGATGAAGTATTTTTCATTCAATTCATTTCATTTACCGACAATGCCACCAGAGAAATATAACTGAGTTTCACTGCATATGTAGTGTTTGTGTTTTTATGTGTGAACCCACTGGATAGTAAAGTTGGATTTATGTTTCCATCTTCATTACATGAAAAAAAGACTCTCGCTCCAAAAGTATTGGCTAATCATAGGATATGATATGATAAGTAATAGGATATGATTAGCCAATATACAATGTCTTCTTTATGTCTAAATTTCTAGAAAAAAAATAGATTATACTAGAGCTAATCAGAATCAGGATTATTGTCTGTTCTTATCTTGCTCGAACTTAGTACTGCATTCAACACAATGGACGACATGGGGTCAGTCATATTTATCTGATAGATTTCAGTTTGGTATTGTAAATGAGGTGTTTTCAGCACACACCACAGTAAATCATGGAGCTCTTCAGGGTTCTGTTCTTGGACAAATACTTTTCATGTTGTACATGCTTCCCCTGGGTAATATAATTAGACAACATGTTATAAATCTTTATTATTTTGTGGATTCACTCATTCATCATCCCTGAAGCAACCAATCAGTTCGTTAGATTACAAAGATGTCTTAAAGACGTGGATCATTTTAAACTCAAACAAGATAGAGGTAGTTGTCTTTTGGCCTAAAACCATAGGACAAAATTTTCCAGCTATGTAATTAGTCTGGAGGGCATTAATTTAGCTTTCATTACTGAGGAATCTTGAAAATATTTTTGACCAAAATTTGTCCTTTGGCTCATATTTGAACATCTTTCTTACACATTCTTTGTTTAAAAAAGTTAGGGACATCCTGCCTAAGAGTGATACCGAAAACTTAATATATTCCTTTGTTACTTCAAGACAGGACTACGGCAGTTCCTTTGTTATGAGCTGTCCCAAATATGTCCTGAAAAGTTTTCAGTTGATCCAAAATACTGCAGCGAGGGATCTGATGAGAACTAGTGGAAGAAATAATGTTTTCTGCTTTAGCTTCCCTTCATTAGCTCTCTGTTAAATATATGCTAGAGTTTAAAATTCTTCCTCACACAGAAAAAGCTCTCCATGACAAAGCTCCATATCAAAGATCTCCTAGTTCCATATGTTCCAAACAGAACACATTGCCCCCAGACAGCCTGTTTACTTGTGATTCCCAGAGTTTCTAAAAAAATAAAATAAAATAAAAAAATGGGAGGATGAGGCTTCAGCTGTCAGGCCCCTGTCTTACAGGACCAGCTCCCACTGTGGGTTGAGGAGGTATATGCCCTCTCTACCTTTAAAATCAAGCTACAGGCTTTCCTTTTAAATAAATCTTATTGTTAAAAAAGGGCAGTCATCCATTAGTTATGCAGTCACAGGGATGGACCATGAAGCACCGAGCACTACACTTTTATTTCAACACTACTTTTCCTCATTCCAAAAATATATATCAGTATTGACATTGTTATCATATTTCTCCTTTATCTGCTGGTCTTCCTGGATAAAAGTGGTAGTGCGTGTTGATCTGTCTTTCATGTCTTGCCTATCCCTACCAGTCGAGGCCGATGGCTACCCTCCCTGAGCCGCGTTCTGCCGGATGTTTTGTGTTTCTGCTAAATGGGAGTTTTCCTTTGAATTGAAACTGAATTGAAATGAAAATGCCATGAATTTTTTGCGTTCTTTCACCAAACCATTCCATGAACTATTGGATGACACAGTTTCATCACTATTCTTAATGTGTTTTGATACATAGCTGTTAGAGTTGTTGCAATAGGTTTTCAAAAAGGTTGCTGGAATGCAATATTTGTTTGAATTTACTATATTTGATTTTGGTGTAATAATCCTTACAAAAATAGTATTACAGTACTCAGTTAATAATTATTGTAAATATAAATCATAGTTAAAATGCAATTCTTTAATCAATGCCTGCTTTGCACATTTAAAACAACCACAAATTACTAAAGTGCTGTACATGGTAAGCAATACATGGTACACATGGCAGAAGTGATGATTAAAATAAACTTCAGATATCATGTTAAATTGGTTTAACTGAAGAGATAATTACATTTTAAAGTTAATAAAAAAATTATATAGTACTTTTCCTTAAAAAAGTTTTACTAGAAGTGAAAGTAGCACATCTAATTGATACGAGAGAAGTAGAACAAACTGGAAAACTGGAAGTTCTGTATTTATAAATCATCTATACAATAATCTCCCACACGGCAACAAAAAGGTTAGGCGAGAGAGTGTCATGTTTTGGTGGGGAACATCACATGTTATGTTCACAAAACTAAGATTTTACTCTTTTGACTGGGCTTCATCCTGAAACCTGCTTTAATAAAACCTTTTTTTTTCTCTTAAACAGCCTTTGATAAGTCAGCTGATATAAATTTGATTAATTACAATACACAGTTTGGATTGATTTGAAAGTAGAGCTATGTACTCTAATAATATTTCCAGATCACAGTTTTCCTTGCAAATATATTTTTTCAGGAACTTCATTATTTTTTTCATATCAATGCAGATTGGCTTAAATGCCTAGGGATTAACAGGGTCATATAATAATAACATACAGTATATGGTGCGTTTGTTGATGCAGAGGGATCACTGAAGTACAAAATATGTTGTTTTCTGTGTTACAGCAATAAGTACAAACAGTCCACTATGCCTGCACAAGTGGCCCATTGGGTGTAATGTCTACCTTTGACAAGCTGTCATACATATTTGAAATAAATCGCTGTATGCTGGGATGTCCCAGGCATAATAAGGAGTAGCCTCATGATGTTCAAACTCGGCAGGCTGATAATGAGACATCCTGGCTCTAATCAACCTCATAAAAGTCTGTAGAGCAAGAGAGATGAGTCTGTCACACCAATAACAGTTTTCAATTAATAAAAACATAATTTTGCCCAGTCTCCTAGGACTGGAATATTTTGAGGGGCCATCCCCACATAGTGTGAGCAAACCTTTGTGCTTTGCCGCTGTAAGACAAACACACAACCTCTCTCAAATGTACGTAGATGCAGACACTCATGCACTCACATAAGCCACAAATTTATACTTGTCTGTATGGTTTGTTAGCACTCAAGAGATAAAACTTTACATGTTGCTCCCAATTAGCACAGCAGTGACCGTGTACTGTCTCCTGTGCTCAGCTTCCTTTCTGAAGAGGGTCTATTTATGTGAGGACTCATGAGAATGTGAGAATTGAGGCGAGAGAGTGGAGATATGGGCTGTGTGAGATAGAGTGTGTGCGCATGTTATAAAGGAAAACGGTTGAGAGAGGGGGGAAGTGAAAGAAAGAGATAGAGGGAAAGGGAGAACTGAAATGGCTTAAGCGTTCATTTTGAGTGGAGAGACAGGTCCTATTAACGTTTAACAGCATTTGTGCAACTTGGTGCCGAGGTTATGATGCAAATGAGGAGGAATTAAAACTGGCCAGAGGTTTGTCATTGATGGATTGCAGTCTGGCAGTGCTCACACTTCCTAGTGTCCATCAGAAGCGATTACTGTGTAATTAAACCTTATTTCTGGACTCTCTGGTGCATAATTACTTTGTGAATGTAACCATCATCTAAAAGCTACAAAAATGCTTTACCATTAGTCTAGCAGTCAGTTTCATGGGCTTGTGTCAGATATAGCCATCAGACAGAGCAAAAGAACTGTCACTTTTAATAAGAGGCAAAAAATTAAATGAAACAGTATGCTTATTACAGAAAAATTAGGCTTTCAAGAGTCCTTTCTGTTATTTGCATAATTTATCCCCCACCCTACCTACCACTCATATGCACACTGCAAGCTTTAGGCAATTTCCCTCACATTTAAATAGATTGCACATTTAAGGCTACTTAAGGAAAATTATCACTTTGCATATTTTAATTGTTATGAAGGAAGTGATTTGAGAGAGGTCTGTGGCTCATCCTCTTGAGCCATGCGGTTGCGGAGCTGTCTGATTCGGCTGCTCAGCGCTGCAGCTCCACAGATAACCTCCGAGTTCACACACATCCACTCCAGTTTCATCAGAATGCAAATGAAGCACGAGAACGCTGGGACAAGTGGATCTTTGATATTTACAAAATAGCCACTAATAACTTCAATGTAATCTGTTTGACTCAACTTTTTTATTTATTTATTTCTTTATTTTTGTCTCTTCGGTTCTGATTGTGTTCAATTTCTCTCCTCTTTCGAAAAAAAATCCTTCTGCCTTAAAATTTTCTTGCGAAAAATAAAGATGTTTGCAGCATGAACTGCAGTAAAAGAGCAACAGGACCACTGATATGTGTTCTGTTAGGGACACAAGCCCAAGAAATACAAAAAATAAATGCAAATGCATGCGAGATATTTTATTTTACATTTACAAGTCAACAGCAAACATCCAAAATACTTAAAGCTGCAAATGGAAAGAAAAAGGTTGATAAAAAGACTGACTGCATAAATACACTCACCTTCTTTGAAAGACTGAAGTGCTTCTTTGAATTGACCAACAATAAAAACACAATAAGTAGCAAAAAGTGTTTTTGGATTTATAACTTAAGTGACAGAACATTGTTTTTTTGTAGATTTAAACCTTATTGTGTGGATTGTTTGGTTAAGTAAGCTATTCTCTTTATTTATTAACTCTCTATCAGAGCCTTGATAGCTTGAGGGTCTTACACAGTATCTTAGCTGTTCCTAGGACTGTGCTCCTCTGGACGGAGATGTTATCTCCAGGTATCTGTTGGAGCCACTTATCCAGTGTGGGGGACACGGCCCCCAGTGCTCCGATCACCACGGGCACCAC
>JBAMIG010000013.1:13539828-13554283 GCA_037177335.1 Kiunga ballochi | reverse complement strand
ACAGAAAAAATACTCTTTTTCTTTTTCTTTTTTGGTGGAACCTGGCTGCTCTTTTTGATTGGGAAACTCCCCAAGGGCATGCCCAAAAAAAAAAAAAAAAAAAAAAAAAAACACCTTGGAAGAAGGACAGGAACAAACACCTCTCTTCACCAAGGTTATTCAATGATAAGCAACAGTACTCAGGCACACAATAACAGCTCAAAGTGCCAGCTATTTTCAAAAGTCATGAAAATGTAGATTTTGTTCATCCTACTCTTTGAGTGTTGGGTACTTAAAGCTTGACAGTGATGGTTTATTATGCAGTTAACAAAATAAATTGAAGATTTGGAAGCAGATTTAGTCCTGAGGATGTGATGTTGCTGTACCACCTTGATGAATAGCATCCTGTTGTGAAGTGCAGTTGACACCTTTCAGAGCATCAGAGCACTTGTAGAATAAATTAAACTCTCATCCAGAAGGTAACCACATAAAAATTGATTAGAAAATGCATAAAAGAATTATGAAAACAAAATGTGGAATACTTTTTGTATAGTTTGAACTATGCACATATTGCTGAACTGTTCAATTATATATTTAAGTAAAAAGAAATGAATATTTCTAAGTTTCCACTTCTTTTTGGTCAGGTTGGAAAACCAAATCTTGAATTTTTGCATTACTAATTAAAATGTAAACAGTGTAATGAGGACATCAGTGATTTCGGCAAACGTCTCTCTCTGGCTGCCACTGGGGGTATGATAATTACAGAGGCAAATCTATGAATGCACATGAATCTCCTACAAGTCCAGATTAAAAGCCTTAGTGCTAAACCTAGTTTAGTACACCTGGGGATTGTCTATTCTAGCCAATCCCCAACAGGCTCCGAACTGCCTCATCTTCCTATGAGTGCAGAGACACTTGGTGTGCAGAAGATGAAACAAAGCCCCTGCTTCAACGTGTCGGAAATGGGGAGACCGAGGAGTTTGAGGCAACAAATGTTGCACTCTGTGTAAATAATACGCCTGGCAATGGCCTGAATAGAGAAGCCTTGCGACAAACCTTGTGAAAGTCTTGTTACTACAATCAGTCATGCACTGAACCCTAAGTTCTATAAGCACATTTTAATTCATATGCATGGATCATAATTACAATTTAGGATGAATAGGTGAAGGGTCAGTTTATTAAAATAAAAAAACTATTTGAAGACGCTGCATGCAAAAAAAGTGTGTAATATAACATGTACAACAAAAACAAACAAGCAGACACACACACACACACAATAAGAATTTCAATCTGTATTTACAGTTTTCATGTAAAAAAAAATCATATCTCAAAACAAAGAAACCTAAAGATCAATTTGAGGCAAACTACAGATAAACTGAATTTTATCGGTTTAATCTGGATTATTTTGTCCAGAACAATCTGCAAAACCAAAATAACATGTGAGTATTTTACCAAAATTACAAGTAATACGCATAACAGGTCAGTAACGAGGAGACATATGAAGGGCAAATACAAGAAGCCGATTGGAGTCACATACATTTTAGAAAATGTCTATGCCATATGCTGTCAGTCATAGGAGGAAGAAAAATAGAAGAAGAAAAAAAAACAAGTCAGAGCAGACAGTCACTGTGTCTAAATGAGACGGTAGGAGGAGGAGGAGGGAAGAAAAAGGGAGGATGTCAAGGATTCATGGTCCTTCATCTTTGCAGTAGAGCAAACACGTCCCTCAGTATAGCAACAGACAGCTGCCTCCACCTTCTAATGCAGTGCAACTTAAATCACTACATGAATTGTCAGTGTGTAGAGAGAAATGTGCAAAGATAACATAGCAAGCTGCCACGAGGGAAACGACAGAGATGTGGATACAAGGGAGGAAAAGATGAACGGAGACAGAGACAAAGAGAAAGGAGGGAGGGGGGAAGATGTTAAAAGACTGGAGTTTTTTTTTGTGTCCCTTTTGCTTGAGTCTGACTCCAGTGGGGGCTTCTTTGCTTTTTATTTGAAAAACAGCTACGACCCCGCTTAACATACCTGCTTCAGAATGACAATCCTGCTCTGATCTGGTTTAATATAGTCAAAGGTTTAGATGGGATTTTTTGTAGTTACTGTCAAACAGATCCATCTGTAAAGATGAATAATATCTTAATCTCGTTACAAAAGCCCCTCACACATCCCAGGGGACATTTGCACAGAGCCAATGTATTTTGGAGCTTGCTTTAATTGTTTTCATAAGTGTACATATGAAGTTTAACTTCTATCACACACCAATTTCCTCAGGAAGAGGAAGTCCTAAAGGCTCCGCAGTTATTCAGGTTTTAGACATTGCCGTGCTTTAACAGAGTTTATTCAAATTAAAATATTTTACTTTACAGCTTGTTGTCAAGTTCTGTCTAAGCATGTTGACCCATCGGCTTTATTTGTGAGTGCTGCAGCAGGAAACATTCAAAACCTGCAGGGCAGTTTGCCCTCGAGGACCGGCTTTAGACAACCCCGATCTAAAGTAATGCAGTAAATTACGTTGGCAGCTTTAGTGATCACCTGTGGTGTTGCATAGTTTGGATTATTGACATAGCCTTTAGAGATGCTAAACTGTTTTACCAAAATATTAAAGATGATTTTTTATTTAAAATGCACATTATTTCTGCATAATGTATGTATATGTGTGTGCATGCATGTGTGTGTCTGCGCTTCCTGAAAATAAGTGACCTGACAAAGACTCAGAGTAGTATGTGATCCTGCTACATTCCTACCAGCAGAAAATGCAAACGCTGAATTTATGGACACTTGCTGTGGTGCAGTCAGTCAGCACAAATCACAGCACTGTAACAACAAAATAAAATATTTAACACATTGTTTTAACTTTAGAAATGTAATATTTTCTTTTAACCCTCCACTCCAAATAATACTGCAAGTAAAAGAATTGTTTAGCTTTACCCACTGTCAATGTTTTTTGTCAAAATTTTCAAGGACAACAAGGATGTTTTTTATTTTTATCAATCTCTTTGGGTGCAGTTATATATTTACCCCACACAACTCTTATTATTATTTACCTCCCTTTACAACAACTGAAGAGTGACAAAAAAAGAGGGTGGGGGGTGGGGGTGGGGGGGGTCAGCATCTATTGTCAAATTTTGTTCAGAGATTTATGTCAAGCAGCTGCTGAAACTGTTATCATATCATATCATATCAGAAATACACAGGGCTGTCCGCCTCTTTCCATGCACAACCGAGGTGTCTGGGGTTAGGAATTGCCTAACGCACTGCAGTGGCTCAGTCATGGAACTCTTCTAGACATTGAACGCTAATATATATACTTATTTTGTTTGTAATATTTATTTTAGGATCAAACATGCAGTAAAATATCAGAAGAATATGATGTACAAGACAGTTTTTACTTGTACCCCTGTGTATTATGACAGATCTACTTTTACTCGATCAGAAAAAAATATGTTTGTTTTGGAGTTCAGATGTGTGCAAGTGTTTACTTTAAAGTGCATCATTCATTTTTATTTGTTTGCTTAATTTTTATTATATGAATAATTATTTTAATACATAATTGCTCTTAAAATAAGAGACTGCACATTTTAAGAGATTGTAAACTGCATTACGATTCAGAGCACAAGCTAAAAATGTATACTAAAATATATTTTATCGCTTCAAACAATTAATCCACAATTGTATATTTCATAAGACTCAACACAAAAATTATGTGTGTATGTGTGTGTGTGTGCAGGGGGTTTACAAATGTGAAAAACATCCAAATCAAAAAGAAAAAATGTAATATCCACTTTACAAACACCACATTACAACCAAACACTCTAGCATAATGAACGTGGTGGTAATGTACATTTTTTTTCCAGCAAGTGATGGATGCTGGGATGCTGTTATTTTGAAGAGGAGTGAAAACATACTTCAGCTTCTCTGCTGATGATGTTAATTTCCTCTCAAAGCAAAACATGCAAATGAAATGTGTGAACACAATTAAGTGAATTGTTCCACGGAGGTGGGGAAGGTTCACTCAGGACAAAGTGTTTGCAGAAGTGACCCTGCACACAACTTGTTACTTCTCCTGACTTTGTGTCCATTTACTGGCTTGTCACAAATAATTGCCACTGGAACAGGAAAAGCAACCATTTCTGGCATTCCCTTGAAACTCATTTGTGAGCAGATCTGATTCTGGATTACACGTGAGTCAGTGACAACTAAAAGTCATTCCATACCAAATTTAAATTCAATAAAATTGATTCTACTCAATATGGTGTTTTAATAGATTTACAGATGAATTATAACATACTATGATTGTAATGATAACAGATTACAGTATTATTGTTCTGAAGCATGTTAGTCATTTTTCACATTCCTTATTATTGAATAAACTGCAGAATGGATGCTGATAATTGATAATTGTAAAACTGTATCAGTGAATACATAGCTTTGATAATGTATTTGTCACAATTAAATAGCTTCTGGCTATAATGTAAAGTTATAACATGAGAAAAAATCCTGTAAATTCCTTTAAGACAAACATTTCTTGTGGCAAATCATGATAGAAAATCATACAAGTAAAAAAAAATGTAAGGACTTGGTGTGAAATCTGATCTCTAAATGCCAGTTTGCATCATTCCAGATTTTCATGTTTGTAATTTATTTATGAACTGTGGTAAAATTTTTGAGTTATGCATGCAAAAACACAACAACAGTGCAATAAGGGGAAAAAAACTCAAATTGCACACAAGGAATGCAAGTTACAGAAACCACACAAAGCAAATTAAATCCTAATATGGGAAAATTCCTTAAGGGTCTTTGAACTTAACTGATAATGCCATATGTGTGAAATGAATCACACAATGTGCCCAAATATCTCTCAGCTTTATCCTACATTACTGAACCTAAACCAAGCAAACTTTAGAAGATGAACCATGCATGCACAAAGACAAAAATGCTGCAATGCCATCCTTCCACCCCCGAATATAACAAATAGGAAATAATAACACAAAATAAAAACATTGATGATAATCACAAAATGAAACATAGGCCTACCATAAAGACTGGTGCTAGTGATCATGTCTTCAAGCCTAAAAACAAGAGAAGGAAAACAGCAAAATCGGAATTTTCACGAGGAGGAATTCCAAAGGTTGCCTCTCATTACAGCCACTTTCTCCCTCAGCTATCGGATTTCACAACTTTAAAAAGCGATCGTCCCCTTTTTTCTTTCATCTGCAACCTAAGAGGGCCATGCACATTAGAATAAAATAAACGGAATGCAACATGCCGTGTGTGTCAAGTCAAAAAGAAAAAACGTGTAGCCTTATTACGAGCCCTGAACAGAGACGCAGGAGCCACATAGGCACGACTGAATGCTGTCACTTCTAGCGCGAGTTTAAACTAGAGATCGGGAAGCATGTGAGAGACTAGATGACATAAAACATACATTCTTCATGCCGCCCATTAGAGGAAGCGGCTCAATCAGCGTGGTGCCCCCTCCCTTTACTTTTAAAATAGATTACTTGCCAGCAGTTGCCCCACTAAGAGCGCAATGACAGCCCATCTATCTATTAAGCAGCCGCCTGCGGTTATCGCGGCAAGTTTTATTCAGGCTGACATGCAAAAACTTCTCGTTGCAGGAAAGTTGTGCCGCGGGTGAACCTTTATCCTCAAACTACGGCGGAGTTAAACATTAATAGCAAACTCGGTCGAACTCCAACGCTGTTAAACAGTCTTCTCTAAAGTAGTGACACGTCTTTTTTTTTTTTTTTTTTGCTTTGGTGGGGTAAAAAAAAAAAAGACTGGCTACAGGCAGACCAGACCGCGCTGCAGCCGCGGCGATGCGCGACACCGTCTCTCCGCGAGCGTTTGTGCGTGCATTGCTGCTCCGTTTCTCCTTTTTCTAATTGTTCGTATTCCTGACAGACAGAACGGGACTTACCTGTGTAGGTGACAGAGCAGCGTCAGGGTTTATCGTAACATCGATCCTGTGAGGGCGGAGATGAATGGCTCGCTGCGGTCAAGCGTGGCTGCTCACGATTTGAAACCATTCCAAGTTAGTGAGAGGAAGACTGGCCACAGCCTCTGCCATGTTGGAATTCCAAACCCTGGACAGCTGCTCCACTGACTGAAGGCTGCATGCTGCACACTGCGCATGTTCTCTCCAGCGAGAGCCAAATTCAAAGAGAATGAGCCTTAATGAGCGGCGGTTAAGTAGCCCATCCCGGCTACATTTAGCCGTAGGCTGGACCTATTAACTGTGTGATCCTATTGTCCACAAGCGTTTCTCCCCTCATCTGCTTTGTACTGTATCTATGCACTGCTGTGTGTAGTCCGAACTGTCTCATCTAGCATATATTTAATTGCAGAAGAACCTTGGGAGAAGAATTTTCTCTTATGTTGGGTTCATTTCCACAGATATGTTGTCCCGGTGCTTTAAATCAGCTTTCAAAACCAGAGCTGAATCTGACAATGAGGCGTATTGTTCCCTTTTAGTAGCCAATACATCCACCTTGAAAGACATGATTATGCTGTCTTTGCTAATGGGAAAACTTGATGTCAGCATAAGGATGAAAAAGAGTTGCGTTTCTGTAATGTGGCTACAGCAACAGGTCGACACAGAGAGCTATTTGCTGGGAATAATTAATGAATAATTAAACCGTTATTATTTATTTTACTGTATCGCTATCTTAGCATTTCTGTGTGTGTGTGTGTGTGTTTCTGTGAAAGGTGTGTTTAAAAAATGTCCAAACCAAAGGAAGCCCTTCTCTCCGACACTCACAGAAGGGCCTAAAATGTCTTAGTTAACACTACCAGCTCCTCAAGCAATGGAGTCTCCTTACAATAAACTATATTAATAATAAAACAATGTGTGTGTTAATTGATAAAGTGGGAAATCCAAGTTTGCACATATAATTCACTGCACTTTGGGCCAAATGGATTTTGATGAAAACTGTGCAGAAGTAAAAAAGGAAACCAGGAAGGTAGGATTGCAAAATTCAACCATCTTCTTTTAAAAGCACCATTTTCATGTTATAGTACATAGGCCTATGAAAGCTGTCAGTAAAAAAGAAACCTTGCTTGATGTGGGGCAGATAATTTAATGTTTTATACTGTTCTATTGTGATCAGCTCATTGCTCTAGTCTTGATCCAAAACACTGATTCTTCCATGTGGATAGCATTATCCAGCTAAATATGAGCATTATTTACAACTATCTTTTAGTTATTTTTCTTAATATGGATGGATTATACGCCTCCCAGCTAGTTGCTTTTCTTTTCCACCTGTGCAGTATGTTACCACTTTGAAAAACTCCTTCACTGCAGTTACCAACCTCCGCTGCCTGATCTGCCTACACACTGAAAGTAGCTTGTTTTAATGAAGATATGATTGATCAAGAAAGCAAACTTGTCTTGCTCTTTTAATGTCTCACTGTTAAGATAACACGTTTGTCATCAAAAGTCAATTCGAAGCGCTTCACATGCATTCTGGTTTACTGCCATCCAAGAAGATTTTAGCTGGTGCAAGAGAAAGAAAAATCAAAACAGCTCATACAGTGAAAGATAGTCTGGCTCACAAAGTACTACTATTAAATGCTACTTTTCTTTTTGTCAAATCACTGAATGATCAGTGCAGACTGACCATTGCATAAATGTCTTTAAAAGGGAAATATTTAATCTGAAAATGCATTAAAACCCACTAGAAGCATTTGTGATGTATTTGAAACAACAGAGATTTGTACTTTTTGGTTCTTGCTTGCAGTTTTCATGACATTTTTGAACTGCAAGCTTTTTGCAGAGGATGTGTAGACATCAACCAATGACAGTGTAAAAGCACGCTTATCCATTTAAATGACCATTTCCTCCTTGTTTGAACTGCACATGCAAGCACTATCAATCTCATTTCACATTACAGGGACTTGAACATAAAACTCAACAATGCGGTACCTTTCCACGGGGTTGTGCAGATGTTTTTGGAATGAAATATCTATAATGTAATCAGTCTCTTTTTAGGATCACACAAAGCACGTGGCAGGTGAGTTCCTATAAGATGATTAGCAAAGTGCTCTATTTTTCTGTATATTTACTGCCTTTTGAAAGTTGAGGTTTGGAAAGCCAGTTGTGGCTAAAAGCATCCCAGTTTGCTCTGGCACGGACAGCTGTTTTGTACTGAGCAGACACTGCCTTGAATTAGTCAACTTTGCTTCAATCAATAATAATAATCCTATTTAATACAATTTGGTAGAAAATGAGTAACCAAGCGGGCTACACAGTGGTACATTTGGTTAGCACTGTGGCCTCACAGCAGGAAAGTTGCTGGTTTTAGCCTCGGCTGGGGGATCCAAACAGTTTTGTTTGCATGTTTCTGTGTATGTGGGTTCTCTCTGGGTCCTCTGGCTTCCTCCCACTAACCAAAAGCATCCATGATAGGTTATTTGATCATTCTAAATTTTACATAGAAATGAACGTGAGCATGAATAGTTGACTGTCTCTCTGTGTTTTGGCCGCTTAATGGACTGGTGCCCTATTTAGGGTGTACCTCACCTCTCACCCGAATGATTGCTGGGACAGGCTCCAGCTTCCCCGCGACCTATAATGGGATTAAGTTGGCTAAGAAAATGACTAAATACATAAGCAGAATCTACTCAGAATGAATATTCAACATGTTAATTAACTTTCCAGCATTTATCGCAGTCATCTTCAGCAATATGATGTGTTTCCCACTGAAGGGTCACAACATGGACTGCATCGTTATGGGAGAAAAGTAGTGCTTTTGTTGTAGTTCGGTTTTGTTTAGTGATCATAACATGGAATCTTTAAAAAGGATTAACAACTAGTGGTTCTGGTTCTACCTTTTCCATAAAATCACACATTCACACACAAAATTCTATTTCATAAAATGTTGTTCATCATGTTAAGATAAACTAGAAAAGCACTCGGAGAGCGCAGACCTCCGCCAAGTTTATTATTACTGCCTCGCAATGATGAAGACTCCTTTGATCTTGTTAACAAACTGTCTTGAAAACATAATATCCTTGATAGGTAATAATAATAAGGCAGGCAGGCAAAACATGCAAGTCAGTGTTTGCTTGTATCAAACTTCGCGGCCAGTCATTGAAAGAAACAATTAAAAAACTGTCAGAAAACACAGTCGTTATGATAACTCTTCTTAACGTAGCCAATTTCTGAACACAATGGAGGATGAGCAAAGCAGCAGCCATATATGTGATGACATCACGCGTGAATAAAAATAGCTCTATGTTGCAATGATAAATTTTAAAGTGATCCAGAATCCAAGATCTTTTCCAGATTTCCACCAAAAGTTAATCATTTGTTCCCAGTAACACTCCCAACATATCCTGCAAATGTCATAAAATTCCATTCATAACTTTCTGAGTGATGTTGATAACAGACCAACAAACAAGTAAACAAACAGGCAGATCCAGCGAAAGCATAACCTCCTCGGCACAGGTAATAAACATGTTACTATAAACAACTATGCAGCAATTTTGGTTTCTGTGAACAGAGCAAAACTGTTTTTCCTAATTGTCCAATAAACCACTCCAGCTTTAGATTCTGTTTTCATATTGTGGAAACTCCCTCATTACTACACCCTTCTTATTATCTTGTCCAGAAAATTGACAACTTATTTCTTTTTTATCATCATGTCACATATGTTTTTCATAGATTATTATCCAGTCACTGGCCATTATCTGTGCACAACCTTGAAAGAAGGTAAGAGAGCCCTTCTACTCCCGAGACTACAAAAAAAAAAACCCTGGTGAGAAACATGATATGAGGTTTAACACCAAAAGTCGCATTATGCCCTCTCATCTCCATACCCAAGGCCCTGGGAGTGATGCATTGATTCAGCCTTCAGTGCTCCCTTGACTGCACCATACTAATTCCAACTGCAGGAACTCTTTGGAGAAATCATAAGGCAAGACACGGAGCAGCCACTGAGCAGCTCTGGAAAACGACCATTTAAGCTCACACTCCAGCAGCATTCATCACTGTGTAGTCGCTGTTAGCAAACAATAGAAAGTAATTTGCTTTTATAACACAATTTATATGAGCAAATGTGTATGAGTATTATGCTACTGGGTATCCAAGGATAACAGTACTCATCTAATATTTCTTTTAACTACAAAGGAGAGCTATCCTGTTAACACTTATATGATTTGGCCAGAAATGAGTGTCCAAGCTTGCACAGGAACAGCTTGTGAAAATCTCGGTGCACTGTGGAGGTCATGGTGAAAACAACAGCAGTGCATTTCCAGGTGTAGCCACGTCCATTGTCTCATTCCTCATATGGGCATGTTCAGTCTGTGCCTTTGTCCTTGTGTCAGCAGGCAGGACATTCTAAATTATTTTGCTCAGCTGCCTCCCTGAACTCTTGCTACAGCACGTCAATGCACACATCATGCAGACACCCGCACACACAGGCACAAAAAGCACAGTTCATGCCCATCACACACTTGAATCCTTGATATGTGCCAAACCTTACAAAAAATGATATCCATGTATATGATGATGATTGTTGATTTTTTTTCTTTTATATGATTTTAGATTCCACTTTTGCATTAAAGAGTTTTTCTTAAATGTGAGATCAGATGGATGGAACTCATATAAATCTCATGAAGCGAGTATGTTAGGTATTTTATATTAATATATTTTTCTAAGTTTGATTGGGATTATACAAAGCAAACATTCTTTAAAAGATAAAAATAAAATAAAATTAAGGCAGAAAAAATTTATTGTGTTTACTTTCATGTCACACACACACGCACACACACAGAGTAAAACTGTTCATTTCCCCAGGAATGAGGTTAGGGGTCTATGTGGCATGTGACCAGCTTTTTTTTTAACCTTCTGCCTACAGACTCTTGTGTCATGTGTGATCACTTCAACAATGTTGCTAGGCATTTATTTTTCCTGCTATGAAACACTGACTCTGGAGAAACCAGCTGCATACACTGGAGCACATTTGTTCTTTTAATAATTTTTATTCACCCCGATCAGTGCTTTACCGACTTATCGACGGATCCTTACAGTAATCACACCAGAAGCACACTTTGTATAAGAAATAGATAGATGTTGAGTACTTCCATTTGTACTGAAATCTTTAATACTTTCTCATCTCAAAACTGTTATTATATTTTGTATCATTACACATTATATTCAGATTCGATTGGCGGCTTTTTATGAAATGATGCTGTAAACAACTGCTTATCTGCTCAGATGCTGCACTGCATATCTGGCCCATTCAAGGCAATAATTTTTCTTTATCTGCAATAGATCTTTGAGCACACATGCACATTCACTCTGGTCATTTCACAGCAATGAACCATTCAGCATCAGTGCAGCTCTCATAGAGAGAAAGATGTGCTAAAAGTGACAAATTAGAAACCTGATTTTGCACATCATTCTAAAATGTGTGTCCACGTCGCTCTATAGACTGGCTAAAATCCTAATAGGGACAAGCTTGAAGTGAATAGAGCCCACAAGAGGATAAGCTACTAAATCTTGCAATAAAAGCAATGTGATTTACAGTAAATTCCACAAGGCTGACAGTGCCACAGCTGAGGGCATAAACACTCCTTTCAGTGCTGCGCCTCAGTTCTGTCTGCTGTGAACTACAATCACACAGGCATGCGGCTCAGCAGCACTGACTTTGATAAATCACCAGGAAGTCCCACTGTTGGCTTAAAACTAGAACTTGTTCAGTTGCAATTCTGCATTTGTCCCTCTTTAATGTGTATGGAAGTGGCTTTAGCAGTAATCTGTCAGTGATTGATTAGGTGTGGCCAAATCCCCTTTCTGTTCTCCTCCACTGGCTCACTGTTCGGACACAGCTGTATATTTACAGAAAGATGGCAGTGTTACTGAAGAGGCTGCCTTATTTACCTGCAACATAAACATAGCTACTTCCACTTGGGTGAGTATATACTCAGGATGACCACCAGTAAAAGTAGAAACAAGGAGTGACATGTTTTGTTGCTACCGAAATCATGCTCCGGTGGATAAAGAAATAGGCTTATAGACCTATCACAGAGCTGCTTTGGGAATAAATCTTGGTTAAAGCTGTCATCCACATTTTCAACAGCAGAAAAAGATCCACTGATATCTAAATGCAACACAATCACCTTTTAGCCTATGATAAAAAAAACAGAAATGTAATAGATATGTATGTAACCATTAGAACATATTTATTTTCTACGTGACTCAAGAGGTTGAAAAAGCAATTTAGAAAGGGTGCTGGATATTGATCACACTTACAAGCAATCCATTTTAATTAAATATTAAGAGCTTGTGCTGTATTGATAGCAACTGAGAAGCAACTGCTTTTCTGTAGCCACCATAAGAAAAAAAAAACTTTCTCAAAAAGAAGACAAGCTTTAATAATGCAACATGTAATTATTCTTGAAGTATGAAAGTATGGCAATGTTATGTCCGACGCATTTTGTATTCAGTGAATACTTCAGTTATTTTTAAAAGAAGGTCTGAGCATGAACATCCGTGCATGAATTTTAATGGAGATACTTAAATGGTAATTATTCCACTCAGGCTCAAACGTAGGTAACAAATGGAATTCAATCAGTGTCCGTGCATAATGATGGTCATTAGGAGAAAGAAAATAATAATGACATCCTATCTGCATTAAACCTGCAGACACTTTACACAATGATCCTGCAGCCATTATTGATCTCCATGGAGATAAGCAATTGTCACTTTTCAACATTATGCCTGAATGTTAAATACAGCTCATTTTGTTTTCCCGCAAACTATTGCAGCCAACACTAAATTTTCATTTAATTTACTTCACTGCTTGAAATCCTTGTCTTGTTTGACACGATTGTAATTTGGATTCATTGTTACAGCTGCCTCTCCCCCTATTTTTCCCCGGAGTTTTTGTAAGGCTTGCATAAAATTAACATCACACCTCAGTGTGGCTGGAAGAACACACAGAGTGTGCCAGACATGTGAATATGCACATGGTACACAAAATAAAGACCATAGCATCCTGCTGATTGCTTCATTATGTTTTATACAGCAAAAAGTAAAGTACAATGTCCAGTTACTGAATATCACACAAATCAGGACAGAAAAAAGAAACATTTGCCTCCCTGGTTCTTTATCTACACTCTGATACAGCACAATTACTTTTTTCATTTCCAGTAACTCCTTATTAGTTGGAGAGTGTAACATTTGCTTACACATATTGTACAGTAGGCAGCATGTATTGAGTTGTATCCAAGACAGCCACTTGGTTGAATAATTAAATAAGATCTCCAATCAAATGATCCATGATTTGCCTGCCTTCTGTTGCCAACTTGCTCCATCTGTTTGGTTTTGAGAGCTCTGACACAGTGGCTCGTGCAAGTGAAACAGCAATAATGTAATTGTGCATGTGACAGAGATACCAGATGATACAGGGACTGTTTGAAAGTCTGGTACTGTACAGCATGGTGTCATATGGTCTGTAAGAAAGCATGACAAAAAACAGTTTTTCGTAAAGCCCCTCCACTGTTATTTGATCTCGATTCATGTCAAAAACACAATTGTCTTATTAATTTAAACACATAGTCCTGATGCAGAAACTGTGTTTAAAGCCTCTCCTGAAGAAAAAAAGCCACAACGCTACTGTATCTTAATTGAATAGCAGGCTTCAGAGCTTAGAGGATGAAGGACAATAGTGGCAGGGCCAGTTTGGCTTGTTGCCAGTGGACAATGGAGAGCCGGACTCAGCTCTCAGCAGCAGGCAGAGCTCATGCCGTAGTCCACATCAGGAGAGACAACCTCAGCTGCTTTGATGGATCTGTCATAGCTGCCAGTGTCTGCCCTCAGCTGGAGTTCAGGTAACATGTTACTATCCCAGATTAGGCTTTTAGTCCACCTCTCCTTGTTTGCCCCTTCTCCTGATGTGTTCAAAGGACAGTATAGTGTTGGAAATCACAATAACATGCAGACATCCCATTAATAATCTGTTAAAATAGTTGATTAGTCTGTTTTTAACCCACAGAAACTTCTCACCTAACTTTGTTCAAATCTCAAGACTTTCCTGCATAGTAAATGACCTAAGGTTAACTCACATCATGTTCATTTTACTGAAGCCGATTAGTGAACAATTAAATAATATTAAAGACTTGGTCAAAGATCCAGACATTAAAAGCGAGTAAGACATGATTTTCTACCACTGTATGCTTTCTATATTGAACCACAACTGCTTATTTAAACCAGTGATGCCAAGGTCATTCAATTAATGCCTCTCCCTTTTTATCAGCTTCACTAGCTCCACAGAAACTGAGTGCCTCTTTGTCCATCACACTTAAGTGCTTTTGTGCCCAAGTAAAAGCCCTCTGTGATCAGAGTCGCTCTATTTTGGCTGATGAACATGGATTGAAACAATTAGAAACCAAAATAAAAAATGTCAACTCTCTTTCAATATATATATATATATATATTGAAAGAGAGTTGACATTTTTTATTTTG
>JBAMIG010000013.1:13522512-13535749 GCA_037177335.1 Kiunga ballochi | reverse complement strand
TATATATATATATATATATATATATATATATATATATTTATATATATATATATATATTATAAAGATTACTCTCACTGTCTTGACAGAGAAAAGATTCCATGAATGGTGTCTATTGATTTGACGTGTGTTCTGGGCTCCTCATCCCAGGCAAATTGGCTGCAGCCAATCCCAGCTGAAATTGGGTGAGTGGTGGGACACACAGACAAACAACCATGCACACACACTCACTCCTGCATGTCTTTGGACTGTGGAAGGAAGTCAAAACACACGCTAACACAATGAGAACATGCAAACTTCACAGAGAAAGGTTACTGGTTGGACCTCCCCCCAGCTGAGGCTCAAACCAGCAACCTTCTTGCTGTGAGGCAACAGTGCTAATAAACTATGCCACCCTACCAGCAAATCATATTAATGCAAAAATCTTAACAAGCCTACAAATTTGTTGGAAGCGTTTGGTATAATTTTAATTTTCAATCCCCAAAACTACTACTGCTGTGTAACAGCAACAATTCATATGGAACTTTTATTACATCCCAAAATATGTAGTGCTGGAAATAATAACAGGAAGTCCAAAACCTCCCTATAAACGTAACATAAGAACAAGGAGCAAAATCTTACTGAGAACTAAGTAGGAGTTACATGTTTTACTTAAACTGCATTTTATAACAATGCAATCATCTAAAGAGCTGTGCACTGGGTAGAGTATATGTGAATTTGCTTGCTTTTAATGCAGAATGATGGATTCAACAAGTCCATCAAAACAACTGGCGTGTCTCCAACAAGATGTGGCCTTCATGAAGGCAAGGCACCAGAAGCATTACGATTAAGCAAACAAAGAGACACCTTGCTAAGTATTTCTAGTGAAAAATCATGACATAAAGAGATATGTTTTCAATTATTCCTCAGAGTAAAAGGCCTTAATTGGATCTCCTGTTTATTGTATGTCTTTCTATTCAAAGCTCTATGGCACCTGTCTTAATACTTTCTGCAAAGTTTTGTATAAAGATTTCTGCAGCAAAGCAATGATTAAAACAGCTAGGTATGAAAAAGATGCATCACACAATAACATGTTTTAAAAGTAGACACTTTAAATACAAGGGCAAAAAGAAGCATTCAAAGAAAAAATTCCCTTTCATTACTTTCTTTTGTTGTTCTTACTTTTGGAGCACTGCATACCCATGGTGACAAAAAGCAGAAATAATTTGCAGCAAAGTCTCAACAGCCAATGGTTAGAGTGCAAATCTTCATGTGAAAACACTCAAGGTTGGTTTAAAAAAGAGCTGCTCTTCTTTTACATTTTTATCATCTCTAACTTTATCAGGGGACTCACATTAAGGTGTTGAATAGCCCTGTGGGAAGGTGATTCACAATCTGCACACATAACAGAAAACTCCATGAAACTTATTACTTATTACATACTTATTTATTTGCTTTTCACACATTGTGTGAGTTGTCAATGTGTATGAGCTAGTGAGAGAGCTGTGTGCTGTTACTGTTTGTTGCAGGCTGAATTTCTCTTAATTGTTCTGTGACCTTTCTATATACCTTTTGCAATTAGCTGATGAGTTTGTCTGCACTTGTCAGTACCAGGGGGTTGTAATCAACACAAACAAAAAGAGGTTGTTCAGAAGAGGGTCTAGCTTGGCATTCAAGGGCCCTTAAATGACTTATTTTATTAATTGTAAAGTAATAATCAAGTGTGTTTGATGAAAATGAGACACATAAAAAAGTTAACTTACTTGGAGTGCACCAGAAGTATGGCTAGAATAATCTAAATTAGCCCAAATTGTAAGTCAACATCCTGTAATTTTTTTTTCTGTAAATGTCTGCTAAAATGCTTCAGTTTATAACTGCAGTCTCTGGTATTTATCATCCTCAAGAAAAATTTCTTTTTTATTATTAAACCATGTTTTGAGCAAAAAGATTTGCTTGGCGGGAAAACTATGCAGGAACAATGTGCCCAAAATTCCTCAGCAAAAACCATAACATAAGAGTGTTTTATTAACTCCTACGTTCTGATCGAAGATGAATAGTGGCTAAAGAGAACTTGCATATGAAGCACAATTATTCCAAGATTTTTGTGCTGTTCTGAAGACACAATGGGGTCAAGGTAACACAAGTAACAAAGATGGGTTTGTAAAAAAAAAAGGGAAAAAAAGAACATGTTAACTTGCAAAGCAGGTTGCAGTGTCAGTTCAGTCACACATCAACATCGGCAAGAGCTGCATTGATCTACTGCCTGAAACCATTTTAAGTTTACCATAAAAGATGTCAAAATGAGGGATGGTTTTATTTAATAATTTTCTATCAAGGCTTAGATAAATGGCAGTCTACACTTGTTTGCCCAAACAAAAAACAAAAAGTTCAGCTTTACATCTACGTGATATCAGTGTTACTGTATTTCTCCATGTCTTGCTTGTACTTTCTTTGTTTCCTCTTTTACTCTATCACATCCTCCATAACACACCAGACAATTATAGGGTATGGACAAATGGTCAGTAATAACTTGGCTGTCATTTCAATTTTTTTTTTTTAAATCTTTCCTCTGATCTTTATATCACTTTAGAGTGTGTTTTTACACACAATCAGAATCTCAACAAGTGCACTTAGATATGTGGCTCATTCCCTGTATCGATACCTAGATGGACATTTTGTGATATCAACACATTCCACATTACGGTGTCGCTATGCTTTATATCTTCACCTAAACAGAGTTGTAAACTGAAAATGTACAGAGAATATAAAACAAAATTGCTGTTTAAATAATAAATCATCTCTTTGTAAAGTTTTAATACTAATAGAGTTGAGCAGAAGAACACTCACAAATCAATTGCTGTCCACAACTTGCAAAAGTTAATATTCCAAATGTTTTTTTCAGGACAGACTATTGAAAAGGATGTTTAATAACAAGACACATTGTGATTGAGGACACTCACTGCTTTCCTACCACCTCACTTTTAATACTTCTTCAAAGCTGCAATTATCAGAAGATTAACAAGTTCATGCTGCTATGACAGGATGCTGTGAGAATGATTTTTGGTTCCAGCAACACTTGGCAGTTTGCCATGGTTGAAGGTGACAGAAATCTTGCCGATCTTGCACGAAGGGGGATGGGATGGGTGGAGCTTATGAAACTGAAAGTCATTGGTGTTTGGGCTTCCACTCTGCCCTCAGTGCCCCAGTCCGCTGGATCAGCTTTACTCAGCAGATTCCTCTCCTGTGGGAAACAGAGAAGGCAGCAGGCGGCTGAAAGCTGTCTAACCTAGCACATGACTAGAGTCTCTACTGTTCTCATGCTAATTATTGATCAAATGATTAAGGGAGATAAAGACATTTTTTTAAAGCGAGGGCTGTGATTGTGCATCTTCGAGTTGTCTGCAGAGACCTGCCAAAAGATCAATACTTTCAATCAAGTAAGAGAGCTCTTCTGTCAGTCATGATGAGTAAGGTGATTACAATTGAGTCTGAAGACAATGAAGAACTTCATGGGGTTTCCTCTGACACACTTGGACTCCTCACTGGGATTCTAATGAAGCCAAATCTGCTAAACAGGCCTTTTAAACCACTTCATCTAAGATCCTGAGCATTTTTTCAGTTCCATTTTAACCCACCAGCTCTTATACATTTATCTATACATGCAAACACAGAGCAACAATGAGGAAATAACTACTGAACCCCTGAAGGTATACTCACCGTAATCCACTGACTGAGTTTTTGACAAACTCCAAATGAATTATTTTGTCTCATGTACTATACCCTGTCATTCTAGTTTTCTATTGTATTACTATATTATCAGTTGATTCATATTCATTTACTATAAGTCATTAATGAGGATTTCGAATTCAACCAGTGTGTTTCCAAAAATCCCAAAAGGTTGTGACCCAAGCAAACCAATTGATGCTACAAGGCAGTTTTGGCAATATGAGATAATGTTCATGGACCACTTTTAAAGAGTGACAAGCAATTAAAGGAAAAAATTAAAATCTTAATTTGGGAGCTGTACAGTTGTGTGGAAGTTAGCACTGCAACCTCACAGCAAAGAGGCTGCTGGTACAAGCCTGGGCTCAGACAGTAGAAGCCTATTTATGCAGAGTTTCTCCACATGTTAGTGTGGGTTCTCCCTGGGTACTCTGGCTTCCTCCCACTGTCTAAAGACATGCGTGTTAAGTTAATCGGGCATTTGAAATTATCCATAGGAGTGAACATGTGAATGACTGTTGATCAAGTTTGTCTCTGGTGACCAGTATGTATACCCTGCCTCAAACCTGATAATTGCTGTGCTAAGTTCCAGCCTCCTGCAACCCTTCACTGGAATGAGCTATACAAATAATGGATGGATGGATGTATTTATTTGCAAAAGAAAAGAAAATTAAATAAGTTTTATAACATTGGGTATTTCTCTTAAATATTTGTAAGTATCCAGAACTGAAAGCTTTTGTCTTAACATTTTGTCATTATTTTTTCTTTCACTGTGATATAAAAAAATATCACATTGTATAGAATATCACAATGGAATGATGACCCCATCTACTTGGCAAATTTTCTGTTGACAAGAAGTGGTGGCACTGCTTTAAATGTGCTAATTAGAGCCTCAAAGCAAGAAAATTAATTTTATTACAATCTGTTTCTTGGCCTTTTTTCATTTTCACGTTCTTCCTCTACCTTTTCTCCAGGAATATAAGTGCTCCAGCTCATAAGCAGAAATAAATGTTTCTAAAAATAAAATTGTTAATGTAGAAAAAAAATACTAGCAGTTTACTATTGTAAATAATTATTGTGAAGTTTGATACTTTTTTAATGGACGTTCTGGTGGGTATAATTCAAGTATAAATACGATGGCAATAAAATGTAATGTTTTTTAAGTTATTATGCAGGTTAAAATTTCTTAAAATTCACACATGATATATATATATATACATATAAATATTATTATAAACTTTGACAGCTAACAGTGATCTGACTGCTCTTTGACGAAAGAGCTGATTTTTGCTTTTTAAATAACTCTAACCTAAAATAACATAATAGCAGCTTGAGTGAGGACAGGACACAGTTACAATATATTGCATGAATATGACATCAGAATACTGAGTTTAGATAACCAAAGTGACAATGTGAAAATTTAATGCAAAACCGTGAGTGTCAGAATCTGCAATTTAGTGACAAACATCAATAAAAAAAACAAGATTTCAGCTGTTTTGTTCTGACTTTGTTCTCAGTGGTTCTTAGTGTTTTGTTCACCTGTAAGAATTCCTTCCTGATTCTCCCATTTTAGAGTGCTCTGAATACAGTCAACTGTAGAAAAGACATGGAGCACTCAGAAGTTATCTACACAACCCCACTTCAAAAAAGAAAAACCCCTTAAATAAATACCCTTCAAGTTTTAAAACACAAATAAACACACCCACACCTCCCACACAACCCCGTGGGAAGCTGCTGCATGTGCAGATTTCTTGTGAAAGACCATTTTCTACCAAACAAAGCTTGTGGATGTGAGAAAGCAATTTGATCTGGTCTCTCTCTTTCTTATTTATTTACTTTTTTATCCTTTTTTACTATCACAGTTTCATGATCTCATTGGCTGATGGCTACACACCTTCTGGCTAAAGCCGGCCCCAAAAACATAAAAGATGAAGGGAAATCCCAGCAGACGGCTATGTCTCAGTGCAGACATAGATTTAAACTCACACACTTGAGTATGAGCATCATGATGTGACTTAGAACGTTTACTTTGATAGCATTTTTACGCTTTTTTTTTTTTTTTAGAAATATCTGACATTGTGTATCTATTTATTTGTATATTTATTTAATATTTCACCATTGCAAATTGATTAAATAGTTAAATTCAGCAATTTGTAGCAATTCTTTAGTGTGTTTTTAACATCGGATGGAATGTTTCCCAACAAGGTTGATTTTTATTGCTTTCTTTAGACAAATAGGGATAAATTAACCTGAAAATTGTTTCACAAAGTTTTAGAGACAAACAATTAAATTTAAAACAATTAAAATTTACCAGCACAATTACACGTTAATGTAATTTTTGTAGATTCACAAGACAAGTAAGTAAAGAAGTTAAATTTGCTGTTGAGTCTTAATTATCATGCAGAGTAAATGCCCCCCCTTCAGTTGTGATACAAAGATTGTTGTTTTGTGCTGGGGGTTTGCCTCTGTTTTTAACAGCCAGCATGTTGCAGTGTTCATCCCTCCGTGGCTGACACCAGCCTTTCAGGGAGCCGGTGACTTGTTAGTACTCTAAGCAACAACGGGAACAGATGTGTCCCTGACAGTGGATGGATGGTCAGGGTCCATCTGGTCAGTGCAGCCCTGGACAGGAATGATGAATACAGCTTCATCAGTGAATAGCTGTCATCAATCGCATGGCATGGCGATGGCCAGTGACAGCCACACGCCAGCCACGGGCCCCAGGTGTTATGAGCAGAGAGCTGACTGGCTTTGGAATGCAGGTCAATCAGACACGCCTGAGCCAGTGGTACGTATGGCAATGTAAAGTATGCATTACAAAGCAGATAAGTTGCATTGCTTAGCTGAGAGGTGCGAAAAAATCTCCTACTGCTTTGATAAATGAGCAGACTGGATTACAGATTTATCTCAGCGCAGGGCGGTTACTAAGCCATTTGTGCTAAGGACAAGTAGCAGCCGTCCAGACAAGTCATGGCTCTACATTGTCTTCTCCAGCAGTCCCAGATGAAATGTGTTGCATCCTTGTCTGCTTGAGTGCATAGACATGGAAAGGTACTAAAACATTGACCTTGCTGTGATCCATTTTGAATATGTTATGGCTCTTGGTCTCCTTGAACTGTCAAAACTTTAAGGCCACAACTTCTAATCGTTTAATATCCTGTGTGTTGATCAAGCATAGACTCCAAATATGACTATCCTATTGTGAATATAATTCTTCTAAAAATATTTGCACCAATAGGATTATTTTTAACTTAATTTTCAAGATACAGATCCATATTCATGTTTATACAGCTGTATCTGATATTGCTTAGATCTCAGGATATAAATAGCTTTGCCATGTGGTACAATATCAGGGAGCAGGCCTAAACAGAAGTGCACATGTGAATGACCTGTTAGATAGCAGCACAGACTAATACATATTTATTGGTACATTTCAACTCTGCCTGCAGAACACAAGCCTCCCCCACTTTTATTCCTTTTAAACCTGCTGATACAAGCGTCTTAATCAAGCTTTTTTCTTTTGTTTTGTTTTCCTGACTGAAATAAGGGCATCGATTACTTATTTTATTTTAATTTGGAATTAGAAATTCAGATTGAAATCTTTCAAAATGAAAGCTATCTCCTTTAAGTTTACATGGCTTTAGTCATTCCTAATTGAGGTTCACATGAAAAACATGATTATTTGCCTTTACTTAATTCTGTTTTAGATCTGAGGGAATGGTTCTGATTGGATAGGGGCAGACTAGAACATACTTATGTCTACCGGAAACAAACAAATTCCACTTCCTGCTTCTTGTCTTTCCAGCTGCAATATGAAAGACCAAATTCCGAGAGCGTTTTGATTTTGATCATTATTCTAAAGTACCTATTTCACATTTTTTTCTGCAGCTGAAGAGGAGAAGGGAGGCAGAAGACTGCTTGTGTGTGTGATTGCAACAGGACAAAGGAACAAGCATGTCTAGAGCAACCAGAATTACCTTAAAGCAAAATGAACCTGATGATCTGCTTTAAAATGCTTTAAAATGGTAATAAACCAGCCACTTACTGCAGAATTAAGCTTAATTCCAAATTGCTATTTTCATTCAGAAATAATGTTTTACATGGTATTTTGGTAGCTTTTTACAGTATTTCACTTCTGAATTAAAGAAGAATTATAGCTGTCATGTAAGTGTGGGCAGTAGTAGTAAAAACTTCAAAGAGTATAAGAACAGATCTGTTTAATTCTTTTGTAAATCAATTTAGTATAATTGTTATTAATAATTAGAAAATTAGACCTGTTTACAGACTTTTCCGATTTTGTTAAACAAATATTAATCACTAAAAAACCATGCATATAATATACTTTTTTATCACTGTTAAAAATAATTTGTTTGCTATATGGTGCTATCAAAGAAAATAATAGCACCAAATCATACGGCAAAGTTGAAGTTGTTGAATAAATCATTTTATAGAGATGGATGAAAATATTTGTCAAGGAGAAACACTTAAATTTAGTTTCATAACTATTTTTGTTTAAGCAAATTATTAAGTCAATTATTCGTTGTTTTGTCCTGCTTTGTTGTTGTAACACAGTAGTAATGTGTGACAAGTAGCAACAAGGTAACTCATCTTCATGTGAGATATCAAGACTTTGAGGAATCATTTCAAGGGCGACGGTTACTCAGGAGGGAGAGGAGTCATCTTATTATTGGAAGGTTGGGGGATTGATTCCAGGCTTCTTCATCAGCACGTCCTTGGGCAAGACACTGAACCCCAAGATGCCCTCTGATGTGCCTATGGGGGTGTGAGTGTGTGTGTGTATGAATTAGTGAATGTGCCGTATAGTATGAAGTACTTTGAGTGGTCAACTTGACTGGAAAAGCGCTTTATAAGGACAAGTCCATTAACTGTATTTCTTTAAGCAAAGTTAAACTTGCAGAAGAACACTTTAACTTAACATTTTCATGTGGGATAAAACTACAAACAGCAAAAGTAAGCAATGCTTTAGGATTTTGGGATATTCTGCTTGGATACTTATAGATAATAAGATTGTGATGAGACCGGCATCTTAGAAATCGGGAGTTTTATAAGACACTTATCATGTATGTTCAAGTGATTTGCTTAAAGTGAAAAGATTAGCATTGTTACAAAAATGACCTGTTTTTTTCACGTTTTTTTTCATCTGTTTAATTGCTTGTTATTCAATCTGTTTTGCTTAGATGGTATTTCTTGGTCAAGTCTTTTTACAGCATTTCTCCCTGTGATTTTATCATACTGTTTGCTAACATTCTGCTTAGAATGAGATAACATCATTGACGCTGTACATATTTCATGCTGCCCCCCCTCATGTACAGAGGGAGCTAAAGAGTTAAAGGAAGCAACATTTTCATAGTGTTATTTAAAGTGTGGATTACCAGTAGAATCTCACCAATATTTTTTCAACACAACATGAAGAACTGAATCATGTTTTGCAGTCCACTCTGCCTTTCTTTTGAATGGACATGCTGTCAGTATTAAATGACCAAAACATCTATGATTATTATGCTATATGTTTCACCTTCTTATGCTAAAACTATATCATAGAAACACAATCTCCAATTTACCCTTTGCTAGCAGTCCCACAGTAAGGAAAGCCCTGGTATAGGCCTAATCTTGTTTTTGATTTTAAAATAGCATAATGTGTTAAGCCTTCTTGAGTTATATCACTACAATATCCAGTCTATCACTGCATTTACTTTTGAATACTTATTTAGTAGGTGCCTGCGAGAAAGACATTGTATAAAATCTTTGAAAAGGAATGCACTTTGTCCACTTCTTCCTGAAAATGATCAGATAAATTGAAAACTAAGTGATGCACTATATTGTGTTTCTAGGAAATACAAGTAAAACTCTGAGGAGAAATGGTTGTAATATATTCTTCCTTAATTTGGTTCAGCACAGTTTAGGCATTTACTCTATAAGCAGAAAAGGTAGCACAAGCCACAGAGAACTGGTTTTGTACATTTTAGCAGCTCTGTTGTTTCCTTACCGAGTGTCCCTTGGGAAAATCAAAGGAAGGAGAAGGCCATGGGGGAGGGTCAAACAGAAAGCACACACTAGCAATGCCTTTTCCAAAGCACATTTAGATGTCAGTAGCCTGATGTTGCTTACATGTAATTATGCTGCTGTCTCTAAATAGGTTAGTTTTATAACCCAATATGTGTATAGTGTGTTCCAGTCCTCTGTATTTTCCTTCCCTCTGACAGATGCTACAGATGACCATCTTAACATGATATACTAACATGTTTGAAGCTATAATTTGCTTTATGTAGCTTCCTGGGATTGATGTTAATCCACCGTTTTTTCAACAAACTGACAAGAACAAGAAATAGAGATGTCACAGTTGCAGATGGAGATAGCAGTTTGGCTTTGACAGTCCTGCCAAAGCTCCACAACTGCCTGTAGAAGTCAAAGGGCTGCGAATTGAAAATCCACTAGTCATCCATAAAGAGCAGTTCCACAATTGATGCATGACACAGACAAATTCAAGAACTGGGGAAGATTAGAAAAATAAATAAATAAAAGCAAACGACAGTAAAAAGAGCAACAAGAATACAACAAGATTTTTACTTACCAATTAATGCAAGTAATGCTTAAATTACTGTAAATTTGGTCATGTCATCTGTTTAAGGTAATGTGTAGTTCAGAAAATGCTAGAACTACCCTATTTTTTTACATCTGTTGAGATGTTGAGTTTTATTTGTGTATTTATTAGATCATGTTGAGCAAACTGCATGACTAAAAGCAATTTTACCAGGTCAGATGCAAAGATTGACTGGATGTATTAAAGTAATTCTTTTCCTTGGAAAGAACATAAAGTCTTCTTAGTAAAAAAATACTCATTATGAGCTCGTTCAATCACTGACCAATATCTTGGGGTTTCTGAGGCTTTACTCTTTTTGTCTTATGTTATACGGCTTGTTAGGTTGATAAAAGGATCAAACGCATTGCTTATTCATAGCAAAGCTGTTACATACACAGTAACATCAAGGCTGTAATCATTGAGCTGCATGCCAAATTAGATTTAGCTGAAATCCAAAGACAGCTAAAAACATGAAAAGAGTAGAACTGAGACAAAAAAATCGTAAACATTACAAGTGTACAAGTAAATGCAATAATAACCCAAAGCTCACTTTCATACTGTCACACTAAAAATATTGCAGCATTTTTAAGCCCTAATTTAAACTCCTTTGAAGCTATTTTTGGAAATGTTCCATATTACTTGGCACTTTTTACTAAATTAAAAGGAGATCAATGTACATTTGTTAAATAACCGCGTTTAGTTATTGACCAAGGTTATAAGATAAAACATACAAGCCAAATGGAAATTTAGCTCACTAGAAAGTAATTGACTAAATAGTTCAGGTAGATACTGAACATCTGCCAAAGCTGGGAGCACTTTGCCATTAGACACAGTAGCCAAGGCAATACTTATACTGGGTGGAAAAACTGCTCTAACAAATGTCAACCTCACATTAGGAGGTAAAAGAGTTCGATTGAAATGAGACTTTCTGCTTTCATGACTTGTAGTTTCTGTTTTATTATCATGTTGTTTAGTTGAAGCACCAAAGCAATAAATTTCAGCTGAAAAATAAACTACTTGGTTGCAACTAGAAGAAGAGATTATACAGTTTGACGTTAATCCCATTTTTTTTAAGTGGTCAACAATCCTAGTCTGATCCTAGGATTACTGATACAGTGTGCTGATTGGATATTGGAAAGCCAGACTTGACTGATAGGGTTTTATTATTGCTTAAACCAAAACAGTGAAAAATGACGATGTCAAGCATATAAAAAGCAGTTGTACTTCATTTTTAAAGGTTTAATAAGCAATATTATGCACAAATAGAGCAGTGGTTGTATTTTACAATTTGATTTGCCTGTACTGAATACATTTCCATCCACTCATAACATGCATGCTGATGCATGCCATGTTATTCTGAGTCCAAATGCTGCAAACTTCAAATTTGACTTCCATTGGATAAACCACACAATTTATGGTCTTACTATATAGACAAGAATAACTCAAAATTAGCTATTGCCTTGTTTTTCTCAACATAAATGGATTTACTGTGTGGGTTGCAAGAAAGCCTTCAAGATTTCAGTTTTAGTTTTCTTTGTTTTGGACTTATTATGCTGTGCTATTACAACATGCAGTTATTACCAAAGGTCGCATATTGCACCTTTAAGTACTTTAACCTTTTCAGATCCACAGCTCTTAACCTCAAAAGGAAGACCTCTGGTATTAGCCTGCAGATATATTTTTACTTTAACCTGTATCATTGCTGTTAACTTATTTAATGCCAGGGCCAATTCTGAAATGACTATCTGGACAGAAAGATGTTGTTCTAACCTCACAACATGCTGGTTCTACTATTACTCGCATGACAAGCAGAGGGAAAAGGGAACAAGTGGTTTATAGAACTATTTCACAAAAAAATGTTTTCATGTTTTGTGCAAAATATTGATTAATCACAAATCTGAATCTTCAATTTCTTAACAGCACAGATGTCTCAATAATTAATTACAAACATAGATATGTTTCTAAGTTTATTGCTGAGCAGAAATCTAAAGTTAGACAAATAGCTGTTCACTGATTTGATGTGTAGTACCAGCTACAGTGGCAGCTTTTCTTGTGATGTAGGCTGAGGATGTTTGCTGCTGGGTGGAATCAGTTGAGTCATTTGGATGCCTTGCTTATCTAATGGTTTGGTGATGGCAGAAGCCTTCAGCCTGGATTAAATGAGACATCAGCCTACAAGAGAGAGTGGCTGGGGAGAGAGAACTACAGTACAAACTAACAATGGCAGCTCCGGGTTTTTTTTATATTTATAGCGCCCAGCAGGTGTCAGCCACAGCAGTCTCTCTGCCCCCGTTGACACCCCATAGCTGCTGCACTCCACTGTATGAAAGAAAAGCAAGGAGGCGGGTGGGTAGCTGCCGCCTGGGATTAGGTACCTGAATGAAATCTTGAGGAGCAGTGGGCTCCAGTGGCGTAAAAGTGTTTTCTGGAGAATTTCTCATGTTCCCCACTAGCTGATTATTTCCAGAATTTAGTTCTGCCTCAGCGGAGATGAGCTCCACACAGTTTTGCCAGTAGTGGTTAAGATGTAGCTTGACACTCACAGGCAACACTCAGATGGGTTGTGTAATCCCATTTAAGCATATCTCAAAGAAACGTAATAAGTCCTGGTATAACCATTTGCCTACATGTCTGCATACATAACATTACATTAATAAACAAAGTGTCTGTGCTTGTTTTACCATTATGCATCTTTGTTCCACAAAAACACAAAAGCATTCCTTTTTCACCTCTTTTTGCCTTTGTCTTTCAGTGTCAGCACTGCTCTGTCTCCTCTTGCTCATTAACCTTGCTTGTTCTTCCACTTCATAGCCCTGCTAATATGAGCAAAAGAAAAAAAAAAAACAAAACAAAAAAAAAAAAACAACAAAACATAAGAAAAAACCAAAACACCTCAAAAAAAACCAGGAAAAGAAGAAGAAGTTACGGCGGAACTAG
>JBAMIG010000013.1:13506656-13518493 GCA_037177335.1 Kiunga ballochi | reverse complement strand
GCTGGCTGGCTATCGTGTTTTTATCCTGTGACTGGCGCTACTGCTCCATTCCAGTGGTTGACACCCCTTAATTCTTCCTCCTTCCCAGCTGGGCCCAGTTCATCAGCCCAATTTAAGGAGCAGGCTGACAGACAATCAGGACAGCTGGGTGTTCATAGCTCAGTCTGTCACACTTTGATTCGGTTTGCAACCTGTATATGTTTGAGGTCATTGTCTTTGGACTTCAAAAACTTGGGCTAAAATTGTTTTGCTTTGTAATTGCATTAATTTGGCTTCCAGTATTACGGTAAGGGACCTTGAAGTTAATATTGACCAGGATTTGTCCTTTGGTTCACATTTAAAACAAGTTTCTTTAACTGCCCTCTTCTACCTACACAATATTGCAAAAATTAGGGACATCCTGTCTCAGAGAGATGCAAAAAAGCTACTCGATGCCTTTGTTACTTCAGGGTTAGACTATTGCAATTTCTTATTCATGGGCTGTCCCAAATATTCCCTGAAAAGTCTTAAACTGAGCCCTGAGATGGACTGACGACCCGTCCAGGGTGTACCCCACCTCTCGCCCGTTGGCAGCTGGGATAGGCTCCAGCCCCCCCCGCGACCCCGTTAGGGACAAAACGGTAGAAAATGGATGGATGGAAGTCTTAAACTGATATAAAATGCTGCAGTGGGGTTCTGATGAGATCATTTCTTCAGTTTTACCATCTCTTCATCTCTGTTAAATTTTGTATAGAGTTTAAAATTATTCTTCATATATATAAAAATGTCCCTAAGGCAGTGAGCACTTCCTTTTACTTTCTCTGTTTCTTATTTTCCATGTATTAATATATGACAGCAATGACATCATTAACCTGTTCCTGTTTCTTTTTCTGTGTATGTAAATCTGTCTTACTGTTTGCTCCACCCCAGCGACTCGAGGCAGATGGCCTCCCTCCCTGAGCCGAGTTCTGACAGAGATTTTGCCTTTCTGTTAAAAGGGAGTTTTCCTTCCCACTTCCCACCTCATGGATCAAAATCAAGATTTGATGCAATCTTTTGGATTCCCTTATAGGGCATTGATTATGAAATCAAATGTTTGTGAAGCACACTGAGATGATGTTGTGAAGGGGTACTATAAAGCTGCATTGAATCGTTTGTGGATTTTATTTTGCCGTAGAGGGTATTTTGTGGACCTGCATAGTTCCGTTTTCTTTAAACTCACCTTTGTTTGATAATGACTTTCAGCCAGCTTGTTAAGTTCTAGGTTCCACTAAAACCTATTATGTTATTATTCATTATGGTTGATTGTCCCGAGATAAAGTTATGAGTTGCTGTTTCTCAGCCCAGGGATGCTGCTGATGCTAGTGTGGCATCAAATGAATCTGGCTTCCAAGTTTTAGGTTCTAATATTACATTTTACAAATTTAAATCTCATATTGTAAATAATGCATTTTATATTATTTTAGCCTCCTAATTATGAAGATTACCAATAAATAATATAAAAACCAGAATTATAATAAGATGCCACATGTTAAAATGAAGTCATTAATCTTTCCACATTTCCAATAAGAAGTTGAACATTTCTATGAAGATCTGATATTATATGTTTATCTAAAGGTTTTCTAGAGAAAGTTAATGTTGTTTACCATTTTTCTTTCTTTAAAATAAATCCATTTTAATAAAACAATATATGTATGTAATAGAAAATAAGAACATTGGTTGTAGGAAAAGGTTTCAAATAAAATTTTATGAAAGAAGTTCTAACACAAAAGGTGATGAGAAAGGCATCAATAGACGGCTTTGATTTTACGTAAGGAAGTATTTAAGCTCTTTGATGTCACTATTCATTGCAGAATGACAACACATTAAACACAGTAAGGCCTCAGTGTTCTTGCTAATGATGACAGAGGGGGCCAGAGTGGCAACAGGATCCAGGGGAATTTAATAAAATCCTCATTACAAGGTCTAATAATTAAAATATTGATTAATTAGTCTTACATTGATTTACAGTCACACTGTATCAAACCACAAATCCTTAATTACTGTGCCACTGTGTCTGACCTGTTCATTTTTGTCACATATAATGAAAAAGAACATTTCTTTAACTGCCTTTAAATTTTTGACCTGTAAAATTTTAATGGGGAGTACAGTGGTTGTCGAATTTGGATTGGCATTAAAGTAATGGGTGGCTAATGTCTGTGAGTCTGGTTAAGTGGCTGTACACACCGGGAACTAAAACACCTCTCCAAAGGGATTGGTCAGGGTTACTTCATTTTCACCAGGCAAAGCGAATAATTACGAATAACTTGACTTTTCTAGTGTTCCAGAGCATTTTTTTTAACAAAGCATTAAGGCCTCTGTAAAACACTCATAGGAACATTTGCAGGAGTCACAGAAATGTAGTTATCTAAGTTCCTTGATACAAGCTCTTTTTGTAGTGGGCATTTGGTTGGTTAGTTAATGAAGGGGTGATGAACAGTATTTGAATCCTATTTTCCACTCTAAAGACTCAGAAAATGGTACTTTAAACATTCAGGGATGCCACTTTTTATACTGAAACTGGAAATGTGTAGATGTGAGAGTAAAGTATAAATTGTTAGAAAAGTTTCGGGTCACCAGTGGCAATGTGCTGTCCTATTTACAGAAACTGTCCATACCTCCATTTCTATATGAATGTCTCACAGGTTATGTTAAATACGCAAATACAAAAATATTTATTAACGTGCCTTAAGTGAAATTATTTGTGTACATTTAGTTTCCTCAGTCATATTACCAACTTCACTTATGATGCAATGAATGGATTTTGATGAAAAATCAGACATACAAAAAAGAACAAGTTATTCAATTTTGGAGATAATTCATGTCACCGCCTAGATTTAGGATTGTGGGTATAGGGGTAGTTTTGCCATTACAAAGAATTACTGACGAAAAAAAATGCAATGGTTTGCTGGAGGCTCTCTTTTTGACCTGCTTCTAGTTTTAAAATTTCATTACATTGTTGGACTCGCGTAGGTTTCTATGTTTCTTTCTTTGCAAAACCAAAAAACAAGCTGTCTCACATTGTTTTTGTTTGGTGAATTCCAGTAACTTGACTTCTAGCACATTAAAGTGAGACATTAGATAATTCACGTTTACCATACAGCTGAATGTCCTCTGTGAGGCAGTTTTTTGGCTTTGTAGTGAGAGAAATTGCCTTCCCTGAAATTCTATATGCAATAAATTTTATAATTATCTTAGCTGTTACTATGGGGAACAAGATTAACTAACGTAACGTTTAATTAAACTCTGTATTATATTTAAATGACACTTTATTAAAGTTCAGGCCAGTAAAATTGACCGAATAAGCTTGAGCAGTTTTATTTTGGAAATAATGCTACTGTTGTACATAAGCAATGTAAACACATTTCTGTGAGTGAGATTTAAACCAGTTGCTGCAAATCAAACTAACAACAAATGTTTAGTACATATTAGTAAGCATTAAACTCAAAAATCTATTCAAACTCATTGTTAGGAAAGAGCGTTTAATGAAAAAAACAGCTTTGTCAATATTTTCAGCAGTTTACATGTAATTTACTGTCATAGTTAATATTTTATGTTAAAAATATTACAAACATAATAACCATACTGTTCATGTTCAGTTAAAAAGGTTGTTATGCTTATATTAAAATAAAACAATCAGATTTTAAAATATTTTTTCCACAGTTGTTAATTGTAAGCCATATAAGTAAAGTAAGGCAAGGTTATTATGAATTTACATATTGGAAAGAAAGAATAACATCTCAATCTTAAGCCCATCTTTCTTCTAACGTAATATTTGTCGTCTGCTAAATCTGTTAAAAAAAAGTGTTTTTACACAAATTTAGTTATTTATTGCATGACAAAAACCAGTAAAAAGGATCCATAAACAATATATTTAATTTTAGTTTGCTGTTAGACTGAATAGTATCACAACCACAGAACAATCCAGACATTCAGAACATTGGTATAAAACATCAATTTAACTATCAGGATCACATACATAATGTAGCCTAAAACACAAAGTTTACTGTTTTAAATTTAATTTATGATGTAAATATGTTTTATAAATGAAATTTATAAATATATTTATATAAATGAAATTTATCAAAGCAATAACTGATTGATTTATAGCATCACTCTGGTACTTTTTATATTCTACCATTAATTAGCCACCCACATTTTAATATTAGTTTCTATTTATTAGATCTAACAAAATACAAGCCAAGTTTTACTTTAACGTTTTGTTTCACATAGACTGAGCGAGTAAAACAAAGGACAGCAACATTTTTAATGTTAAATGTTACTTGGAGAAGCTTCTCCAGCTTAATTGATGGAAATGAAAAACCCCAAATGTCAAATCTCCTCACAGACCCCTAAAAGCACAGCAACTCTATTTAAAAAAGGTTGAGGGAACATAGCTGATGTCTTTCATATTTTAATGAGATATGAACAGTAATACACCTCGATGATTCTGCTGCATCAGAACCTATATTCACCCCACCTTTGTTTGCACCCTGTATTTGCATTTCAAAGAGAGTCCCCTGGAAGCTGTTTTGCATATTTATATCTGATTAACAACTTTTAAATGAACATGTCAAAATCTAAAAATTGTTCTTCACTGACATACAAAGGACCATGCTGACTCTGTCTGTTCTTGTAATGTATTGTAGCCAAACACTGAACACACACATTGATTAGAAAGACATCTATTGGCAAATATGGCATATAGAGTTATAACAAATTAAAACCAGCATTTATGCAGTTTAATTCCACTTGGGCTATATACACATGCATAATATATATATATAAAAATATATATATACATATGTTGTATGTGTTTCTTCTGGGGGGGTTACATATTGAAAAAATATTTATTTATGTTGGGTAAGTATTTAAACATTTACACACACATTTACTAAACTAATTGAGCAGCCGGAGGATATTTACATTGCCCCAAATCTAACAAATAAAATTGCAACTCCTTATCTGAAAAGGGCTTAATTGTTCCAAAGCTGGCAATACCTTCCTTTTTAGGTATGTATTTTATTTCATGGTTCATTCTTTCCCGTCTCATTGAAATTTCATGACCATCCCTTAGTGATCCCATTATTATGTATTTTTTACACATCTGTCCATAATGGTGAATTGAAAGGAGGGTGAAAGAATGGTCAAGCCACCACATCATTAAAAATATCCTAAATTCTAAAATTATGTGGAAAAGAAAACACAAAGTTCATAATGTTAAGGTAAAGCTTGGTCACAGTCAGGAAAACAGAGGGAATTAATTTCTGATGGATCCTTTGTTAATCTGAATTCTCTATGAGATATAAAATATGAACTAACTATGTGATTATTAATTGGGCCCATTGTAATTTGAGGATTCTGGGCTGCATATTGTTGGCAGCTCTCCACGGGGTCTGTCTGTGCAGGAACGTGTCGAGGGGGTACCAGCCAGGATGCCTCAGCCATTTAGAGAGCAGCTTGCCACTCGCACATCGGCATACAAATGAGCGAGGTTAAAAAGGCACGGCTCCTCTCAGAGACAGCCCTCCTTCTCCAGCTCAGCTCCAAAGGGTCTCCATGGACTAATTTCCAAAACCACCTCTTAATGTGGGCTTGTGTCAATCACCTGAACAGACAGCTTCATCCCCTGATATGGAGTCATCACAGAGAAAAACCGAGCAAACCAAAGGAAATACAGTGGTGCTTTACAGTAGCCAGAAAATGTTTAAAATCCTTAATGGTAAATTATTGGTAGATGCTTAGAAAAAACAAAATTATCCTTGCAAAAACTGTAAATGATGATTGTAATAAATTAGTATAAATTGGATTATTTCAACACAGAATCGGGGTCCATCAGTTTGGGCATAACCAGGAATAATAATTTAGTTAGTTTAGTTTAGTATAGTTTACTGCGCTATGGTGCTTTCACAATGTAAAATAAAAAGTATGGATCATACATATGCTAAATGAAAAGATTAAAGCAAGAAAAAGTTTCAGTCTTCAGCTATAGTCAACTCTGAAGAACAACTTATGTCACACTTCGTCTGAAACCTTTTCACACCACGACTTCTCTGAGCATTGAATAGCTGAGAGACTGTCCCTCATACAGAGTTTAACTTTGCTGAGCTACAATACTAGATGACATACGACACAAGAAATGATGAGAAAACTATGGGGAGGCTTACAGTAGATTGATTCTCCCATTGCTTCATTCTTTTCTAGTTAGCTTTTTATTGGTTACAGACGTACAGTTGTGGAGCCGAGTGAAAGAGGAGTGAACCGTTTTGCCCCTTTTAATCCATAGGGCATTGAAAGAGGGTGATCATTTCTTAAGTGCACAAAAGCCTACAAGGAAATCAGTGCAGTCTATGAGGTCCCAAAGCTGATTTAAAAGAAAGATGTCCCAGCTCTGACTCTGAGCCTTTAACAGAAATAAGGCCATCCTGTGCAATAACAATCCGAGGCTCCAGAGGGAGGCACTACTTATGGTCAAATAAGATCTCAGCTTTGAATGAAAAGTCCTGTGTCCCTTAGAAAGAGAATTTTTTGCCTTTTACACCAAAAAGCAATGTGTGAATAATGAAGTTATTTGTTACATATTGT
This sequence comes from Kiunga ballochi, assembly GCA_037177335.1. Taxonomy (NCBI): domain Eukaryota; kingdom Metazoa; phylum Chordata; class Actinopteri; order Atheriniformes; family Pseudomugilidae; genus Kiunga; species Kiunga ballochi. The sequence goes on along the minus strand of JBAMIG010000013.1, from coordinate 13,511,890 downwards.
AATACGACATCTGAGGGAATTGGCTGGATTATTATAGTAGGATGAAAAAGATAAACTGTATACGTTTGTAATCAGATTAATGCTCAGGCATGAAGGAAATCCTTGTGAAGTCCTTTGATTTTATTCTCTAACAGGTGAACAAATCCACCTCTACCCTGAACCCTAATCAAACAGAAAAGCATCAAAATGTAAAAGCATATCTTCAATTTATCCTCCAAGAGGTTGCAGACGATAAGGATATCATTATCTCACTATATGTTTCAGTCGAACACATCAGATTAGCAACACAGCCGTTTGCTGGACAGCCAGTGGCAACTTATTGAGATAATGAGGGTTCTAGGATTTCTTGCAGCTTTGTCACTTTTGTTTAAAATGCTCTGACATTCTGCTAACATTATCCTGAGAAGGTAGTTTATGAAATTTAATCAAAATAGCACATGCTGACAGAACCAACTTCCGGGCAGGTGTAGCCTTAAGAGCAGAAATCAGGCAAATTGTTAAAAAAATTCTTAAAAGGGGGATTTGGACATTTATTCATTTTAAAGAAATAATAATGTTATTTTTAATAATCTTTGTAGTTCTAAAATTATTTAATAGAGATTGTATTCCTACAGTGTGTTCCCATATCCTCAACTTCAAGGAATCTTAAGAGCTTGTGAAGGTATGGGATAGATGCATTTTTAAGTCAAAGACTTATAAACATCTACAGATGAAGCTTTTAGTCTGACACTAATGCATCTACATTTCAATTTGATTGGTAACATCATTTGCTGTCAAAAAAAATAGAGGAGTTAGAATACTCTATGCTGCCAATTGTGTTGAATGTGAGGTCTTGATTATAAGCATTCGTCAAGAAGACTATTAATTTAAAAGTATTAAGATCACAATAATCAAATAATCTTGGTCAATATTGCTCGAAGCTGATCATTTATCTCACACTCGATTCCTTGTGAACAACATAATTAATAACATGATAAACAGTGCACAATGTCATGCTGTGTGTATTTTCACAAATTTGTCAATTCCATGAATCTTTTTTTCTGTCATAGAACTCAAGCTCTGCCTTCAATGCTGCAAAATCTTCCAAATCATCTTTGCTTGATTTGAACTTTCAGACTTCACACAGATTAAAAAGTATATTACTTAATTTAGTCAGGTTGCACTCATATAAGGGGGGGTTCATCAAGGGATTTTTTTTTTTTTTTTTGCAAGGGGATGCAGCTATTGTTTTTGGCCTAAAATTTAAAAAGATGCATGTAGTATATTAGGGTATTCCTCTTTGCTCGTCCTGCAATTTACTGTCTGGATATACTGTTCACATGTCAATCAGCTGGTACGAGCTTCAGCTTTCAGCAGTGTGCACAGAATAACAAAGGTAAGGAGTATGGATTAATCTAGATGGCACACATTATTAGAATTAAGAGGAGACTTGGTGACCTCTAAATTGATGGGAAAAGAGTGTTCAGAGAGATTACCTGGTAAAAAGATAGTGTGTAGATCAATATTTGTGAAAGTGATCAGATCGGAAAGCACCTCTTTTGCCGATAGGATAATGTTCGAGTGCTTGTAAAAACAGAAATTAATACCAACATGCAGTGAAAAGCATCAAATCTTAAAAAGCAGTTATTTTCTACTATGCATCACTCGATTCCATCCTGTCTTTGTTGCCATTAAAGCATCTCTGCACTTCAGTCCACATCTCATTATACAGTATCACTTGTAAACATTTAGAGTACTCAGCTGTTGGAAATAATAATAATAATAATAATAATAATAATAATCATAATAATCATAATAATCATAATAATCATAATAATAATAATACCATGTTGCCAATTAACTGTTGCCAGCAGTTAATTTGTCAAAAAGAACCTGTAGGAGTTTGTAAAAGTGTGGAAGCACATGTAAGTGTAAGTATGCAAAAGGCATGCAAGTTTTAATAAAGTGCAATGAAAAATTACTGACTAATCTTTAGTAAATCTTTAGTAAATTCAGTTTGCAACTGGTCAAAACAATAAAATTAAAAAAAACTTCTCTTAACATCTCATCCTTTGAGCCTTTAACTTAGTTGGGAAAGAGTCACTGATGCCGGCACAATTATTAAGATTTACAACAGCCATTAAGTCTGTAATCACAAGTAAAATGCATTGTTTTATTGTGTGGGAAAAGCCCTCTGTGACAGACGAGTGGCTCTGTTCTCGCCTCAGGTTCTGCTTTACATATCAGGTGCAACATGATTTGCAAAAGCTGTCTCTCCAAATAATAAAAAATATCTTTGCTTAGATTGTTATGCCTTCGTAATTAATATAATTAACATGTTTCAGAAGCAGGTAAATGCAGCTGCATTAGTCATATTTTAAGACTGTATATCCTGCTGGTCAAGGATCATCTTCTAAATAATCTTAATCACAGAAAGTAAAGAAAGTTGGATTTAGGAGCAGACTATAGGGTATTATAGTATACCATAAATATATCAACGAGGCAGGGATACATATTTTTGTTTCGCACAACAGCAGTATAGATTATAATTTATTTATTGAGATGAGCATCTATATGGGTAGTGCAGTAACAGGAAAAAAAGAGGGAAATAATAGTATTGACCCTACTATTTCTATTTATTTACTTTAAGTAAATAATGTTTATTCATGTTAACGCAATTTTACTAACCGCAAACACATTTAAAGCAAATTTTTCTCATTGTTGAATGTCTCATGGGAAAATCATGCAACCATTGCAAGTGCTAGATATGCACATACAAACGTACCCCAGTGTTTTAGAGAACATTAATTTTGTTATATCTCTTTACTGATTGCATTCTGATCCATTTTTCTCTTCAAGTAAATAGTGATGCATCTTTTCTTTAAGGACCAAAAGCAGCAATCATTTTTTCTTGTTTACACTGTGGTGCACACAAAAATGTACCCTCAAAGATTGCAAACAGTAAATTCTTATTGCTGTGTTTCAGTTTTTGAGAAATATGACAGCAATTACTCCACCACCGGTAGCTTACCACCCCTGCAAACTATTTCACATAACTACAGTGTGATCCCTGTGTTCAACAGCCTGTTGTGGACAGAGATGCCTTCCTCTCCTTCTAGTGTAAAGGCATCACTGAGGTCATGGCCATTTTGTCCATATCCTATTTCTCCATGTATCTTTAGCAAACCAAGTAAACCGTGTGCTGCAACTCTTACTGAAGTCTTTCTCTGTTGTTGGTATATGTGGGTCAAAGAGGAATCTTTTGAAAACAGGAAGATAGGAAAACTGCCCAGCAATAATGAAAGGGGTCTGCAAAGCTGGAGCTATTCTCTTAAATGTCTCACCAGAGTGAGCTGATAGTCAGTGGAAATACTCTTAAGTACAAATACCGCTACACCTGCTCCATCACTTTTGTACCTTTATACACACAGAAGCATCTGGAAAGCAGTTCTAGACTGAGATTCAATTAACTTGTGCTATAATAAGGGGCAAAGACTGGGAGTTAACAGTACAGAACTGAGGTCCAGAGGTATGATTGACGTTAGCCTGCATTCAACCTCAGCTTGAAAGGAAGCGTTCAGTAAACAAATAGCAAGCTCTCAAAACATTTTCTGTGTATTAAATTGTAAAAAAAATTCTCATATTTTTTTTGGTAACATAGAATGATGTTTGATTAGAAGATTCGACTGCTGTCTACAAGATCAGTGCTGGAATGTGTGTGCATTGTGGCTTGTTGATGAATTGAATAAGTCTGAGCTGCGCTGTAAATCTCTGAGTTGAAGGACGAGCTGTATCTCATGCTGGCCTCTATCTGAGGGAAGAGAAAGCCTTGCGGCAATGATAGAGAGGTAGAGAGGGCAGTGGGGGGACAGCTGGTAATTTCAACATCTTCTTATTTAGAATATTTTCCTTTTATAAAAATAAACATATTATCCTTCTTTGTATGGATTTGTGGTTTTATTTCCATGAGTAAAATATCTTGGTGAATGTTTGTCGATCTTTACAGGCTTGCTTGGTTAATGCATTTGCTACAATTCTTTGAAGCAATACAGTAAATGTTCTGTGTGTCCAGCTATTTGTCATGCCAAGCATATTGTAATTCTAATAAAATCAAATGTCAGCAATCAAAACTTCACACTGTTGCAGGCTTTTTGAGGAATCTGCTCACGTTGACGCTGAGTACTTAAAGTACAATAGATGCCCCTTGCATACATGATTGACAATGTCAAATCCAGTCTTGAACCTTTTATGTTTCACTTCACTGCACATTTCACAGTTCTCTTATGATAGCCACAGAGTATTTTAGTTTTGTTCTGGTACTTGGCCATGTTTGCTAAATGTACTGTAAACTGTGCACTTAATTAAAGTGCCAAACCGGGATGTTAAAAAGCATGTCACCTGCAACACCCATTATGCAAACTTTTGACACACTAGTTTGAAGTCATTTGATTAAAATAAAAATCACTTGTACATTATTGTGCTGTTTGTTCTAGTATCAGAGGGTAAATACAAGCAGCACAGTACATTTAAACAAGAAGGATCCATGATCATAACTGTAACAGGTTGTCAGTCTGTTGTTGCCGTGTGGGACTAAGAACAACAAATCATTTGTCTTGTGTAATGTATGTCTGTGTGCTTATGGTGCAACTCGTAGGACAGAATCTACCCCTACTAGCATCTTTTAACTCACAGTGACGGATTTGTCAGCAGTGTCTCGGCTTTGCAGTGTAAAGACAAAACTGTGCATCCCAGATTGATCACGTTTGTATTTTTGTACTCTTCCTGTTGAAGATGTTCTGTTTTTTTTTTGTTTTTTATTTACAATTTATCTAATACATTTATATGATTTAAAAGGAAATTCACTGATTAGTTTTTCTAATTCTTCAAAACTACAACAACAAAAAGTTATATTCACAAATAATTTAAATATTTTTTGCAAAAAATACTTACAATATTTTGGGGTGTTTGCTTTTGCCTTCTGATCAAACTCAAGATGAAAATGTTTGTTTTACATTTTTCTAGGTTTTACATTTTAATTTCTTCTTTAAAATGTAAATTTCTAACTCTAATAAGCCTATCTCAAACATATTTCTTTCTTAGTTTTTCATACTGTTAATTTCACCTAAATGCTGTTTTGCTTTCAGTTAACACAAATTAAGGTGTATACTATTATGAGATATTGCTATCTATCTATCTATCTATCTATCTATCTATCTATCTATCTATCTATCTATCTATCTATCTATCTATCTATC
>JBAMIG010000013.1:13494353-13506562 GCA_037177335.1 Kiunga ballochi | reverse complement strand
CCCCCCCCCCCCCCCCCCCCCCCCCCCCCCCCCCACAAACATCAAAAAAACCAATTAAAGCTTTTTTTTTTACATATGTCACATGCCTCATAAGTTAAAGAAAAATTATAGTTTTGGATCATATGCCTTTCATGCTTTTCATAAATTTTACGGGCAATTTTGATTAATTTTTTTTAAGAAAAATTTCATTCACCAGTATTTTTATTCATATTTAGTTAATTATGTAGCACACCATCCAGACACGTAAATTTACTGTGAAACAAAAGATTTTAATAAAGACATCAAAGTGCAAGTGCAGAATAGATTAGCATAATTTAGAATCAACAACATGGTACAATAACACCAATTCTTCCTGACTCTGAGCCAGATTAGACGGAGAGTGATTCTGTTCACAAGTGCCCGGCAAAAGGTCAGCGCAGTATTGGATTTTTTCAAATATTTTTCAAAATACCCCCTGGCATTGCAAATATTTTTGACCACTGCATAATACTTTGGGGAAGGATGAATCCCCACTCCTCCATGCCCCCATCTCTTCTTCCTTTCGCTTACACACATATACACACAGATACCACTGCACAATGCCTGCCAATCTGCAGAGAAAAACCGCTCTGGGTTATTCATCGATTGACCATTCAAATCCCAACATATGCTGCTCTGCTTCTATTCCACTGTGTTCTCAGAAATGGACCATTTCCTAATTCTTCCACAAGGCTTCCTACCCTGTTCAGGAGTCACTCGCACACCATGTAAATGAGGAGGGGAGGGGAAGGTAGGAAAGAATTCGGATTCATTCTAAAACATGTACTCGTGCACATGCACACGCATGCATCTGTGTGTACCGCTGTGGATGTTTTGACCTATTTTGCAGGAAAATGCAAGGACAATATATCATCTTAACTTGTGCTCTGTAACCTTGAAATAAATGGCTCCCTGATATTTATCATGTTGTACTGAAGTTACTCTGCACAACTACATGTTCTGGAGTGAAATATAACAAACACTGAACCTGACTGAAACTTAGAGTTTGAGTCTACTTTCACATAGCGCGGAGTGCTCTGTCAAACATCTTGGCTTTACTTTGCTTGTCATATCTTTCTGCCTTTTGTCCAAAATGTTTTTCTCCACAAGAGTTCTCTTACTTCTACACTCCTGTCGCGTTTTGTCTCTTATCCATCCTTTTGATTACCTAAAACATCAGTCCATCACCACCAGAAGCTGTGGTTTATGTCCCCCTGCTGTCCATAACTCGCTTCCTGCCTTCAAGTGAGAGCTCCTCCCTGCTGAGCAGCTGCCCGACTGCCAAACTCCAGAGTTTGTGGGAGAAGTGAACAGGTTTTACACGGAGGGCTGCCTTAATGTTGTTCAGTTGGTGGGCAGCCACACAGGGTGCTGCACTTCAGATTCACTGTGTACTTATTTGCACAAGGCCAAACTCATCGCTCCATATCTTTCTGTCTACCCCCTCAGAAAATACAACATCAAAGCCTGCAGCTGTCACAGAGAAAAATGTGTTGGCTTTAAATTATTTGAATGAAATCAAATGCTCTGTGTCTTTTTATGTGTGTGGAAATATAGTCTGATATCATGTCGAGGAGGTAATATTTTTCCTGGGCTGTAGAGGTATGCCTTTCAGCTAGGGATTAGGAGGGGACACGGCCTCTATAGAGCTCCTTTGGAGCAAAGCAAGTTCTCCCATGTTAATTTCTCAAGGTGAAGAAGAGCTTTGGCAAGGTTTTGTTTTTTAAAAGTGGACTCAAAATACAATAAACAACAGCCCTGTTGTTTAGGACACTGATTTAGCAGCGCTATTTTTTTGCATAGGTCAGTGATTTAAAAATCTATGATGGCCCAGAAGTGTAAAATATAAAACTAAAACATAGAATTTCAGAAAATATAGCCCTGCCCTAACAACTGTATTAAAAATCACTTTGACAGAATGACAACTATAACAAAGGGCTGCAAATCAGTAATAAATAGTGTTAAAACATAAAACATTTAGTAATAATTAATTGGAACACAAACTGAAATAAAAAAAAATCTTTAAAATAAGACCCTAATAGGTCAATATATTATGAGCAGAAGCAAAACAAAAGACATTTCAGAAAACAAAATTCCTTCTGCAAAAGGCAACAACAAAACAAAAAACACATTAGATTTCACAAAGCATAATTAAAACAATCATTTTTTATTTTTTTTCTGTTGTGCTTTGTCTTCCTTGGATTTTCTGTTTGGTTTCCTCTCTAAATGACTGCAGTGTTATAGGTTTTGTTCCTATGGTTGTACCTCAGGGCCACTATAAGATATAGAGGTGTTTCAGGATGAAGACAGATGTGTCTGAGTTCATACAGGTCTTGTTGTTAAATGAAACTTTTAGCTTCACCATAACAAGCACAGTAACTCATACATAATACAACCCTTTCACGTGTTGTCCCAGTTTCTATAGAATAATCCTAAATGTGCCCATTTATCAGTCATTGTCTTAAACTTGTTACTCTTCATGACAATAAGGCAACACAATACACAGGATTAAAACCTATCCTCTGTGTATTTTAAAAAGCAGCTTAGGAAAAAACATGTGAACCGCCTATTGAGATTTAATGACTATGCTGTGACTCCACAGAGGATAACTGTCAGTAATTGATTATTAAAACTTGAAATTGCAAAGCATATCCATTATTTGACAAGTGCGTGTGTTATCCTTGTAATTAACAAAGCTTGGCACTTACCGTTTGCCACTTCCAAGACCCCCAGAAAAATACATCAGTGGCTGGGAAGACTTATGGAGCAAACAGAGTCTGGGCAATTATTTGAGACATAATGAGTTACAAAAGATGTTCAATACATCAAGAAATTCAACATATTCAGACTTAATCATGACTGAATGACCTAAATAAAACCAAAATGTTGGATATAGCGTGTAATATTGTATAAAATGTTTCCATACATACTACTATGTATCTAAGAATGTTAATAAATTAAAGGAATGTATTAATGAACCCCTAAATTATGCATTTATTCCTGAAACTTAAATAATATTTTTATAATTACATAAGATGAAAACATACAATCCTGGAATTTAAGATGTAGAATTTAAAGAAGCTATCCTCATCTTCCCAATTCATATAATCTTTTTTATCATGATCAATTATTCAAACCTGACATACTAAGGCATACATGTAACAAAAAAAAATTCAATTAGGAATGGTTTTATTACATTTTAGAATTATAAAACATTTTAAATTTACCTAATTATCTACATGAAGTTTATAAAACCCAAAATCTGTTTAATAACTTTCATGTTTTTCTGTTTGAATAGTATTATTAAAAGACTTATGTGGAAGGACAAAGTTAGGAATGATCATGTTACATTTTACAATTTGGTGTCATGCATTTTGTAAATTGTTCTTGCTAAATGAGAAAGAGTCACTTGTATTTTTCTTAAACTTATCAATCACTATAAGAGCTTAAGCTCACTGTTACTGCTTTTTTTGTAGCAGTTAAAGTCTCTAACCTTCACTGCAGTGCATCCCCAAACAAATCTATTCTTTTTTTGTCATAGACCATAACTAATATCCAGGTAATGCCCTTCTGTGACTCAAAAGCAGAACAAACAGCAAGGTCTTCATTTCATTGAAGAAAATCCTTCACTGGCTGAAGACAGCATAGTCAGATAATTGAATACGGAGACAGTGAATGCAACAAGAGGGGCATTTAAGAACAGAGCAAAGTTGACAGCACTCAAGCACAAAACCTGAAGTCATAAGAGTAAGAGAAGATCAGATGCAGTGTAGTGTAAACTGTTACAAACAGAAGTGATTGTCCATGAGGGCCAAGACAGAGCGGAGACAGGCTTTCTTTAGTGTGAGAGATGGTGTATCCACAGGCCGTTTGGACTGGATGGAGCTGGATGAATTCATTAAAGGAAGCGCAGTCTCTCCCAGCTGCCATCTCTCCCCCTGCAGCCAGACTCCGATCAATGGCAGGAATACATCCAAAACAACATTTAGCACAAAACCTCTGAAGCAGGGGTGCATTTAAGACTTCTCTGCCTGTGCACATCTCTTCTGAATGTGAATAGTGTTTCGAACTATGCAATTGAAAACATTGGAGAGGTATTGGGGAAGTGTGTTCATATCATACCAGAGAGAACTGGCAACATATTCTGTTCCATTTCCCCTTGTGTGCGTACGCACAACCCTTTTTTTTCCCCCTTGTTTTATTTTGTCATTTATTGGAGCCTTTATTATCATGATAAGGGACAGTCTCATTTATTTCATTACTATACTTGCACCTAGAGCAGTTTTAGCTATCATCACTGTTAGAGCAGCTGCAGTGAAACTGTTACTGCAAACTATTAATTTCCCTTAAACAATAAATGATGCATAAAACCAGGTCGTTGCTCAACTTTTCAACTACTTTTTTTAACTTTCAAATAACTGAACAGTTTACAATTTAATTAAAATTACCTTAGATTCATGAGTTTCAAATGAAAACACAGATTACAGCAAATATACTTCAGGTGTCATCAAGTACGCAACCTATGTCAGCACATAACTATGTACTGTATGTGCCCATACACTCCCCACATCGTTAAGTAAATTACACTTGACAGTGTTAGGCTAATGTGTGCTGCTGACAAGCTGCTTGGTGAGACTAAATTTAACCCTGTGTTTATACGGCCGTTATGAACATCTTACCTGTAAAGCAATGTCCATCTGTGTGTTGGATGACATGGCTCAGTTAGAAGTTTAAACTTTGAGTCAAATTGTGTGTATCATTGCATTTATGGGATAACTCTTCTTTTCTAACAAGTAATGTACTTCAGTCCTGTCCTTTATTTTCAAATAAATGTTAAATGTATTGCTGTATGTGATTTGCTTTTACCAGCATAAATACACATTGATGGAAGTTTGTCAATATTGTAAATAGACGTACAGTGTGTTCACCTTGCAGATTTTTCTGACAAATTTGTCAGAAACAATTAAAATTCAAACAAAAGACAAGAGTTACACATATATGCAAGTACCTTTCATTCTATCCATGGTATCCAGTATTCAATGCATTTGTCCCGTTTAGGGAGGAAGAAAACAGGAGCCATGCTTACAGACACTTTCATTTTAAAACAGATGCATTAGTGACTTAAAACGCACACGCACACACACACACATACACACAAAAATCGTAATGATGATGGCGATCCACAACAGTGCCACAAAATTATATCCACACTGTGGATAAAACATTAGTGGCAGTAACTGAACCATGTTGAAGACTGCACTCCCAAATCTCAGGAAAATACAAAAATTCAATTTCATTATACAAATAATTCCAATATTTTAAAGTGATTTACATATTTGTTTGTTGTTTACTCACCAATGTACAGTTCATGAAGACTATTCCATGGCTCTTGTTCTAGAGCAAACTGAAAAGTAATAGCATGGATGCAGGCATTTCTTTTAATCACATTCACTTTAAGCTAATGCAGTGTTGGCTGGTGAGACTGTTCCATCTCTCCACCTTTCTTTCATGCTTTTCTTTTTGTTCTCAGTCCCGTTGAAGGTCATGTGATGACACTCCCTGAGAAGTGATTTGTCTCTCATTTAGAGAGGAAAAAACTCTAAAACAAAATACCTGATTCATTTTAAACATAAATTAAAAGAAAAGTAAAATAGCTTACTTGAATAGAAGTTAACAGGATATAAATCTTATATATAATTTTTTCTAGCATGAAACAATAACAACCAAATATGATGTCCAGCTCTGATTCTTGAGCGCTGCTGTCCTGCAAGTTTCAGTTGTCACCCTTACCCAATCCTCAGCTGCTTGTTGTCAAGTTCTGCCCAATCATCAGTCTGTTTCAGGCGTGCTACAGCAGTGAAACATCCAAAAGCTGCAGGACACGAGCCCTCTAGAACAGACTTTGAATATTCATGAACTAAACCTTGTTTATCATTTTTAGCTTTGACAGATCTTAACTAATGAAATTCCAACTCATACACATACTTTTAAACCATCTTGGCTGCTAAATAAACTGTTTTAAGAACATATCCTGCTTCACAAATGCACTGTAAATAGTCAGGTTTTCACTTTGCAAATAGACTTACTCCCAAATCCAGAATTATTACAGAGCTGGAAACAATCTTGCATATTATTTACAGTTCATTGTGAAAGTCAGCTTTTTCTATCAAAAAACAAAGAAGAAAGAAAAAACAAGTTAAGTCTGCACTACACAATGAAAACCGCTGTCATTTAGTCCTTTTTTTTCAAGGCACAAAAACAAGAGTGGTGTCGTCCACAAGAACCTGGAGTGAAGATGCACGTGAGCTCTCTTGGGATCAAGTTCACAGAGTAATCCGAGTACATTGGTGCTTCAGCTTGCAGGGAAGAATGCCACGGTTTAGTTGGTAAAACTCCACCAACTGGATTAAGTCAGTAAACCGAGTTTGGTCATCATCCAAACTGTAGAACAACTCTCCTTCATCATCCACCTGCAGTGGACCATAAACATGCACATAGATGTATACAACCCAAAAAAGAGAAAATCTACATGAGTTATTACTTGTGTATATATATTTTTATATTACTTTAGGATCATATATCAGTTTTTTTTTACAACAAAACAATCAGATTGGTATGTTACAGACTACTATGTTTACTTCTAAACTCAACAGGTTACAGTGAAATGTTGCAATGGTCTCTTGATGGTGACATCCTCCTTGCTCTTACTAAATGCATTCTTTTTACAGAGGTACCGTCACCATGAAGAATGCCTTCACATGCAGTTATGCTCACAATTTCTGTAGGTCACAATTTTCTTTGAATGTAATTAAAGTCGGTTTCTGTTTGCTACAGTACATTTGCATGTTTTGATGAACAGGACAGCCTTGAAAAACATATTGAAACTGTTCAGTTTTGTGCAGAGGTTTCAGACACTAGATGTTTTCGTTCATTCAAGAATTTCATCAGGGGATCTGATGTAATCCATCGCAGATTCACTGTACAGTGCATTACAATAACTTCAAACATATTGCCAGATTTATAAAGACCTATGCTCAGCAGAAAAAAAAGAACTCTACAGTTGATCTATATGTCAATTAGTCTGTCTAGGATTAAATGTCGAGACAGAATAAGTCCACATTCAATCTCTTGCAAGTTTCCCTCAAAGTTTTTGGTAAAAAAAAAAAAAGCTGCAAAGAACTTTTAAAACTGTATCCAGATATGTCAACTTCAGAAGAATTTTAAGGCAAATAATTGTATAATTTAGGTTATGATTCAATTAAGGTGATTAAATTATTAAAAAAAATCTTTATGACTTTATTTATTAAAGCATCTTTACTTAACCTATAGAGCCTATGAGATAACAGTTTTCTGTACTTACTGGTAAGATCTGAAAGTGTTTGACTTTCTGTAAATGGCACAAGGACAGAACAAATGTCTTCGGGTTGCTTTGACTGTCCCTCAGAAGGAAGACTCTGAAACAAAAGTAAAATTGTTCATTATTTTTTAATGAATTATGTTAAAAACACTTTTTCATAGATATGTAAAAATGAAATAACATATCTTCTGTAGTGTTTTATAGTTTTTTATCTTAATATATTTTATATTATTTCAGTAAAGGTTATTGTCTATGAAAAAAGAAGTTTCTACAAATACTTGGTTAAAGTGGTTCTTATAGTTCTGGGAAGAGTAGAACAACGTACCCATCAATAAGACCCTGCTGACCAATAAGTCGCTGAGCTTCCTCTCGAGACAGTTTACCGTGAAACCACGGCTGGGCTGTGTGAATTGCTAAAGCACACAGACAATATGTTATGAATTTTCTCACAATTTTGACATGTAGCACCCAAAGAATAATTTCACGAACCTATGTTTGATGTGAAGCTCTGTGCAGTGGACGCACCCCCATGACCACTCAAACGATGGCAGCTTTTCCTCTTTGGGAGAGATGAGTTACAACCACAGAATAACTGGTCTGATTGTGATTTGCTCTGTGTTTATTCTATTTGGTCTAATTTTCTGTGTAAAAAGGCTATTTATTGTTTTAAAGCAGGAAGCATCAGACTTGAACTAAAAGAAAACATGACTTATTTGAAAGCTTTTTTTTCCTGTTTGGTCTTTTTTTTTACCACAGATAAATATTTTTCTAAGAAAATTGAATGATTTGTGAGAAAAGCCTTGACTTACTCGCCACGACAGGCCTTCTTCTACAGCCACAGACAGAGCTTCAGATGGGTTCTCTATCACCCGGGTCTTTTGGCCAGAAAAATCCATGGCCACCAGTGAGTTCTCTGAGATGCTTCTCTGAAATGGCACAATTATCACACACTGTTATCAGAGGTTATTGTATATATGAGAAAAAAACACATATTCTTTAATCTAAGATAACCAAGTTTATAAGAAAAATACATCCTATAACATCTTTATAATCCTGTGAAATGGTTAAGATTCGTCTAAGTTTTCATTCACTTTCCTTTGTAGACTGAAGGGATGGAGCTTGAATTTTGTGGCACTATATTGCCATCTAGTGTCTGCTCAGCGTGACTGTCTTGTCGTTTCTAGATGATTCCAGACAGAAAACTCCATTGAAAAGGGATTAAACTGGCTTTGGAAAGAATGACACATGGGCACATTTTAGCTCTTAAAGCTGTCATAGTGTGAGTGGCTCTGCATTAATGCACACACACTTAAGAAAATTCTTCTTATCAGGATTACTGCAAAGCTTTAAAATGACCACATTCATTGCTGCACCACCTATCATTCCTATAATTGAAACAAGTGCTTGAAACAAAAAGTGTGTTTAATTTATTTATATACCTGTATAACAGGAAATTTCCTTATATGAAGTCTACCTCACGTCTACTGATTCAAATATTCACACTCTAATTTAAAGATCATCATCAACAAGTCATTCATTTTTTCCCCTTGTAATTGTATGAAACAAAATTCCTCTCATTAGCTGTGACCCAACATGCAGTATTTGGCAAAATATGCCACATTTACCACATGGTATCCAGGCTCTGCATCTGGCTGACTCATGTGCTCTTATATCTTTATACCTAAACCTCCTGCTGTTGGTCACATATGAACCTCCCACAGCAGAGTAGAGGTGATGAGCTGTTAAATGTGAGAGCAGCTGATCATTGTGTATTTTTAGAAAGCGGGCAGTTCATGAACATGTCCATAACCCATAAATAGATTGCATTTGCGGCCTCAGTAGAGTCTAAGGCTATTCTGGGACATGAAATCTACATCACCATGCTGAAGGTGTCTCATTTGTCCTGTGCTATGATATTACTTCACTGCTATGTTCTGGCTTGTATTATTTTAAACAAAGAGAAGTATCCTTTAAAAGGTACAATAATTGATTTCATTCTAATTGAAGTCTTTTAACAGCTTTTAAAGGTGTAATAATACATTCAGCAAGCATGCACCTAAACATAAAACTGTATAGGCATTTATTATAAAGTTATGTGTGTATAATATAGACCATTTAACTCTTATTTAAATTTGATCTGGTCCACTTAGAGTTAAATGAGATACTGTGTTCACTCCATTAATTACAGGATTATTCTGTGTTATTTTAGTTTATGATTTTTCTATGCTTTTGAATTATCTAATTTTTCAGCTCAATAACTACCTAATACATTGAAAATAATTGATGAGTCGAAGAAATTATCAAGGACGGGCAAAAAAATCCCACAAATAAAAAGGTTATTTCATTTGCTGCATTGTATAAAAATAGACAAAGGCTCTTGCCATCAAAAGTAAGGTCCTTTAAAGAGTTATACCACTTATATGTGCAAGGTACTTGCTTCAAATGGTTCAAAACTGCTGTTGTTAATGTGTTATTAGCCTCCCCGTCTATTCGATCAATGCCTCTGTTGTCAATTTTAAAATAATTCCCAAATTCAATTGATATTATACCTCCAGATACTTTTGTATTTCTGTACAAAATGATAATAAAAACAGAATTCTATGATTTGGAAATCTCATTAATCAATGTTATATCCACAACAGACACAGAAAACATCAGAAGAGACATCTGATGATTGTATTAGCTCAATGTGAATAATGATGAGAGCTATATATCTGAGAGGGGGTAATAGGTGGATTAAAGGCTGAAAAAATATCCAATACAAAAAATGAACAACTGGAGGAACAAGTTACAACTAAGGCGATTTATCGGCAAAAAGTCAGCAAAGTTACTGACATCTATGTTTGGCAAAGAATGAAAGATTAGCTAAAATTGGCTATTATGCCTGACCAGGACATAATATCATTAAAAGACTCAGGAGGTATCTTTGTGCACAAGTGACACAGTTGGGAAATCCGTGTTAAACGCCCCTCATTGGTAGGCCCCCAGATGAAAACGGGCACAATTTTGTCATGGACATTCCTGCACAGGCATAGGAACACTTCCAGAAATCAGTGTCAAGGAACATGGTTCACCACGCCATCAGCAAAAACACCATGCCTTATGTGACTATTATCCAGAAAAAAGCCTTTGCATCATAAAAAAGTTTTCTTTTCAGATGATTTATCATTTGAAATACTGTCAGTTCAGCTTTTCTGATGGGGTGAATTGATGTGTATAGAATAGAACTATAACAACAATACTGAAAGATATGAATATATTTTAGAGCAAAATATCCTTGAGTTGATCTGAGAAGGCATTTAATTTTGCAGTTACACAGCTATAAACCACCTACAGCAGTTCACAATACACAGTTCACATATACAGTACCAATCAAAAGTTTAGACACACATTCCCATTGGATGGATAAGTGTGTCAGAAGTTTTTACACAGAATCATTTAATTCATAATTGATATTCAGACATTATTTGAATCAATGATAATCTGGTACATTCATTCTTCCCAACTTGAGTGACATATTGGTGATAAAGCAAATGAGAGCCTGGGAACTCTTCCTAACAGGATCTTGGAGGTTTTTGTTATTAGCTTCCATCCCGAATAAACACTGGTATAGTTACATAATAGTAACAGCTTCTGCTTACCATTGGTGAGACTTTCTGCTTCTGATGTGGCTGAATGAAATTACTGTAAAGCTGCATTCCAAACTGAAACATAAAATGAGATCAACATGAATAGCTTTTTTTTATCCACTACTTGTTAAAAATAACATCCTTTCAAAAGCAGCAGTGTTCTGAAAAAAAGGGGCAGACAAGAAATAAACAATTGTGCAGCACAATATTTTTATGTATGTGACTAATGCTTTAACTGTTTCGTCAGATATCCAGACAATGAACGCATGCTGCCTCTATCAAGAGTGGGAGGGCTAATCTAGCATCACTCAATAGTTTCCCTTGACCTCTTCCTAAAGCTAAATCTGATTCCAAGCACTGAGTCAGCATTCCTCCTCTCAGATATCACCGAGAGTTATTCATCAGCAAGCCAACCTTTAACAAGCGCATGGCTGTGATCCAGCAGGTCTTGGTCTGCTCATCATCCGCACACAGCAGCTTCAAGTCTCGAGCTGAACTGCACTTTGTAGACTGAGGCAAGAAGTTACAAGCAGAAAAAACAGTTCAAATGTCGTAAGTCATTGTCTAAGTTCCTCTTCTTCAGCAATGTTTCAATAACTGTCTTTATAGTAACAATTTCTGTGAACCCAACTTAAAAAAAAATATGAGTACCTTGACACAGAAGGCAAACTCAGTGGGTGCTCCATGTAGTTTTTTGGCTGATAACATACTATAGACATCACTGTAACTGAATTCAGCAAAGAACTGTAGGTGCCTTGGGTCCTGTGAAACAAAAAGAGGCAAAAATATCTATTAGGTGCCATAGGTGGTGGTGGTCTGAAGTTGGCACTTTAAGTATGTAAATGAAAGTAACTGGGCGCAGAACAGAGACAGGAGCGTGGTGGGTTTAAAAAAAGAATCATTGAAAGGTGTAATCTGTCGCCTCCTTTCTTGATGCCATCTTCTGGCCTCATTTAGCCACACCTGGGTTAAGAGTAAACAGTCAACAATTATGGTTTCATAACTGGTGAGCAATATAGCAGCTGTCTTTGTGTCACTGCTGACACAAACATGTCAAATCAACATAACTGTGTGTTAAAATGTGAGAGCCTCTTTTATTTTACACTGTCTTGATTTATGCAGGACAGTCAGAACTGATAGCATATGGTACAAAACATCCTTTTTTACAGACAAGATTAAAAAAACCAAATTGTAAAGGAAAAATT
>JBAMIG010000013.1:13457485-13480661 GCA_037177335.1 Kiunga ballochi | reverse complement strand
ATATAGGCCTATATATATATGCATACATTTATATAATTTAAAGTTAATTAATAAGTTTGGAAGGTGACTTCTGAAGCTGTAATCCAAAATACAGTGATAGGTCAGGGTTACATAGAGCCAGCAAATTACAAACGTAAAGAAATAATTTGTGCAATAAAAAAGACAAAGGGCTAAAAAGGCTAAAATGAAGGCTTGTCAAGCACCTCTCGGTCTACTTCCCATTTTGGTGCATAATAATCACACACCCTGTGCTAAAACAAACAAAAGAGTTGTGGGCACAATGCCAGGCAGTCCCTGGGTAAATCATGAAATTACTGTTTCAAATACAACATCTACAAGTGATATCACATCTCACTTGTATTATCCATCTTGTTTAGCAACCACTGTATACAAGTTTTAACTCGCATTTCCACAAGTATTACCATGTAGCTTGTCGAAGCATGCTGACATGGCATTTTTATCTCCTTGCTGCATCTAATTTCCATACTCATAAAACTGGTTTAACCATCAGCTTGTTCTAAAGTTGAAGGCAAATATTAAGTGAAAAACTGTAACTGTATTTCTGTCCTGGATGATTTGGAGCAGCTTTTAGGCCTTTCTTCAACATACATTGACTAAATTTGCTCCCTGGGGAAATATTACTATTCTGTTAAATCTATGCAATAAGTAATGTAAATAAGACACTCACCTGAGTTGTGCTACTTTTGGCCCATGGTACTAAACATTCAGAGACAAAGGGTGAAGGAAAAAGTTCTGAAAAGGGGTTTTGAATAGGTGACGCTGATGAGTCTCCTTCCTCTTGAATGCTCCTAAATGATAACAGCACAAAATCACAAGAGTAAAAACTATTGAATAAATGCATGGAAAAAGCTAATCAATCCTAATATACTCTGAAAATTAGAGGTTTTTGTCTTTAAAAGAACCAAACAGGTTAAACTGAATTTCCAAGTTTTAAATACAAAGCTATGCAAACAGAAATTTATCATTTGAAGGAAATAAAAAACAATTTCAGAAACTAATTTTATTTTCACAGCAGGTTAATGAAGAATATCTTTACTTTACTTGCTAAAGTCACTCCACACCATTCAAATGAGAGAAGCAGGTAATAAACTTTGCATGGATCAATCCTGCTCTAAACTAAGTGATGACAGCCTTTTACTAAACAACACCACAACTGTCTGACAGTCATATTTGACTGCCTCATGAAAATGCTAACACTGTGCTGAATCGACTACAGGGCGGTTCATACTGTAAAATGTAGAGAACATCTTTTCCTGTTTAGTTCTTTCATTATGTTTAAAGTTCATAAGTCTGCTAAACCTAAAGAAAAAAAAATCATCTTACCTGTTCTCCTTGCACAGCTTAGCTCTGTTCTGAGCATTTTGTGTCAGTGAAGGATCCTGCAACGGAATGAGGGCAGGGCTGGTAAAGTCACTCACATTCCCTCTTTCACTCTGAAATATCTCTGCTTTCTGTCCAAGGCTTCCAGAAGAATGAATTTTCTCCAGTGTCTTATTCATATCAATCATGTGGGGCTGTTTAAATCCAAGGCATCATCTGAAGCAGGCAGGAGAGAGGAGCTGTTGGAGTGGAGTGTGTGCAGAGCAGAATTGGAGCAGGCTGGTTGGCGGGGCACTTCTGCTTACGGCGCACCAGAGTGCACACATACATACACACGCGAGCGCGCATACACACTCTCTCTACACAGCTCTCTGGCTCATCTGTTGCCCACGGGGTTGGCCGAGCAAAATGATCCCTCTTACCCAAACATAATCCACCACAAAAAAGATATTTTTAACACAATGACTCTTAAATCAGACAACCTTGCTCTGACATGTTTGCAATTAAAATGAGTCATTTAAAATCTTTTCTTTTTGTTGACACTGCTCATTTTGCTTTTTGATAGATTTGCCATGACTAATTGTGCACCCAATAATTCTTAAAGGTTCCTAATAAATCTAAAAGAACTATAAATTCAACGGTTCCTTGCTTGTGGACTTCGCACAGGGATTGCACTTTAAACTTGGTACACTGTGGAAGCCCTGTGGTTGTAAAGAATAGCCAACCCAGATGTGTTGCTGGCTGTGTCACTCAGTGACAGGCTCCTCATGGGGGATGGTAGGGAAGATAACATCACTCTGAAAGGTAATGTGTAACAGACCAGAAACGGGAAGATACAGACTGATGGACATCATAGAGTTTGAGCTAAATTAAAAGTAATGGCTGACATGGTGTCGGTTACGTCATTATGGCATCCCAGTAAATCTGAGAAGCAAAACGCCTTTAACACCAAAAGGAAGCACTTTTTTTGTGCGTGGACTAAATTTGTTACAGGATTTTTTTCCCTGTTCCCTCATTTTTTTTTTTTTACTTTTGTACAGGAGATGGGTTTAAATTGTGCAGAAAAGATCAATATGAGACTTTTCTCATAACAAGTGTCTAGTGTATACTTTCCGGTCTAAGTTTATCTCTGCTATATAAATGTATTTTCTAGTTAATCTAACGTTATGTCTACAGTCTCTCAGTACTCTCCAGAATCCTTGAATATATTAATATGCAAGTTCATCTATTGTAAGAAAAACACTGATTTTATGTCCAAGGACCCTGATATCTTTTAATTCTAGTTTGTGCAAGAAAACCAACACGTTTTCTAGCCGGTTTTTTTTTTTTTACCATTACTGAAGAAGCTTTTAACCCCTTAAATCAAACAAAGTTCTATTTTCAAATCCATCAGTAAAACCACAAAATTGAGTTAATTTAGGAATGATTGTCAGCTACATTAATGATGTCTCATTTTGCTGAACATTTACAGTCTTTTTTTTTTTCTCTGGAAGATTAATTTAATGTTGGACGATTTCACAGGTTATTTTCTACATTTTATTGGCAAAAAAAATATCAAAGAATTATCAGCGTTACATTACATGGTTTACCACTTACACGTTTTGGTTTAACATGAAAGTGATCCCAAAGGAAAAGTGATCCAACACTTTTGAGTGAAAATGTATACATTTAAATTGCTACAGCTTTTAAACAGCAATGTTATGGTTCCAGTTTATGTGCCTGTCAAGAATGATTACCAATGCTTTTCTGTCCATCATGTGTCCAGCATGAACATTACCAAGGTACCTCAAGGTCTTAGACCTTCATGTCAATGCTGGTTTAAAGAGTAAAACGGAGTTTTCTGTAAACCTAAATATCGAGTCACAAATCAGAACCCAAATATGAATGACAGCATGTGGCCTGCACAATAAAAAACAAAAAAAGATGTACAGCCAGGGAATAATCTCTTATGCACACATAAAGCCAGTAACGACACCAACTGTGGCAGCATGAAAGCTTTATTCATTTAATTACTCGCTGACATGAACAAGTGTACACATCAATATATTTCTGCATACATTTAAATCAGATCTTTGTAATACTTAAATATTGTTCTTGAAATATAATCTTATATCCTGATGTCTGTTCAGACAGTTTCTCCTAAGCATCCCATGTTATTTAGATATTACATTTTTTTGACAAATCCAATAATATCACAGCTCTGGGGATGATTCAAATAATTTATAGAACTGTTCCCATTTTGGATTACTCACAATACTTTGCATTAAATGCAGAACATTTTATCAAATAAAAAATAAGCAATAAAATACATAAAATATTCATTCAAAAGAGAAAGTATCATAAAAAAAACAGAAAGAACATAAGTACGCAGATGAAGACCATCAACAGGAGGTACCACAAAAGAGTTTCTTCTTCTGTGTAATAAAATATTAATATTAAAAAAAAAAAAAAAACGAGTCCGGAAAGGTCAAAGTGGACAGAATGAACGCCACCTAAAAACGGAAAAATACATAAATAAGAAGAATTCGATATAATAATATCACAAAATGCTGAATTTTGCTTATTGTGGGTGATTTACCACCAAAGGATTGAGGCATCACTACAGGCTGCCCTCTCTGGTTATCTGAACTACTTCCTCCGTGTGGAGACTGGAACCATCAATATCCACCTTTTTACTGTCACAGTCCTGTAATGAAAAAAAAAAACAAAATAAAAAAAAAGGGGGAAAAAGTATAAATTTCTGGATTCCTGAGTATGTCATACACCAAAAAAAACAAAAAAAACAATGCAAGGAATGTGTCACTATTTATATAGTTTTAAGATATAAGCAAAGGTAAACAAAGAACCAAAAAACAGCAATACAAATGTCACCCCAAACTTATTGGAAGCACAGTAAATATTTCAGCTACCACCTTACTTATAAACCAATCAGTAAGGTATAACCGTCCCTCTACAGTCTACATACTGTGTATTATCATAAAGCATACATTCTCATTAAAAGGAACATGTATTGTGTTACATGGTTATATTTATACCAATAACAGCCTCTGCTTATCCTGCAAACCTTGAAAAGCTAATGAAAGACATTTTCAGCAGTTATGACAAATATTTTCTAAGTGGGGCATAAAAAAAAGCTGTTTTGCTTTGGTATAGGATTAAAAATGTGTGAAGCCAACAGAGAGCCATGAGAAAGGCTGCGAGTTGCACTTCGGCATCAAATCAGAGCGTAAAATCTTACAAGAAAACTTCAATGAATGCTCTTTAAACTCGGGTATCACCAGAGTGAGCTTACAAAACAGCTGCCATTATTCAATAGAAAACAGAAAATATTCATCTACCTTTTAAAAGCCACATAATGTTTATGAAAATTACCACTGCTAACAATATGGCTGACAAAAAAAAAAACAACTTCAGATGAAAAACAAAAGGAAAAACAGGGATGGCAGCCAAATTTCCCTTACCCTGTACAACTTCTTAAAAAAGAAAACCTAAGTGATTGTATCATCAGCACTGATTCTTCCATTTAAACATGGTGTCTGTGAGCTGAAATATAATAAACCATCACCTGTGGTCTCATGAGCTTTCATTGTGGTTAGATATATTAATGCTGGTATGGAACACCGGATCAGAACTAACCTTGGGTTTAGATAATCCTTTTGACTCTATGACTGATGAGTGACTTGTAATTGGAGAGACAGGTGGTGACACAGTGAACAGAGGTGACTTTGGGCCATGAGAGAGGGACTGGCTCCTTTTCACAGCAGAGGACACAGCCTGCGCAAAGCGGGATGGAGTTGTTGGGGAAAAAGGTTTGGGCGCTGCGAAGCTCCTTAATTTCTCTAAACTCAACCCTACTCTCGGCTCTTTTGCTGGCAGACTGCTTTGCCTCGTCATTTGCATTCTTGCATTCCTTTCATTCTGTTTGGGACTCAGCTGGACATGAGTGGCCCCTGCTGTCTCCTCTTGAAACTGAGGTGGTGGAGGAGGGGGTGGCAACACTGCTCTTTCTACATTCCCTTCAGTCTCCTTCAGAGGAGAGCTAGGACTGGAATTAAGACTTTTCTCTGCTGCTGAAGTCACATAATACCCAGGTGGTTTTTTGTGCTGTGCCAAGCAGAAGGTATTAGGCTTGGGTTTTGTTGCGGGTGGAATTTTCATCTCCTTGATCTCTGCTGGTGAACCAGCTGGAGACGCCCCGTTAACCAAGGAGGGGATCTTATCCCTGTCCTGTAAACTTGTTGCTGGTGAGGAATGAGTAGGTTTAGGTGAACTTTCATTTACAGTGTGTTTCATAGACATACTAGAAGTAGTAGTAGTGCTAGTTAATAAATCTTCCCTGGGTGAATCTAAACTCAGCTCACTTTTCTCTGTCTGTACCCTTTCTCCTACTTTCTCCTCTAAATCAAGAGAACTAATATCAAGTCCCTCTGCTGGAGCTTCAGAAGGCGTTTCCAGTGTCAGTTCAACTTCAAAATATCTCAGTTTCTCAAGAGACTTTTGTGGCACAACAGTATATGTTGTCATCCCCATTTTGGGGATGTAGTCCCGCGTGAGCTCATTGGAAGGCTTGGGTTTTTGCTCTGAGTCCGTAGCGGACATAGATGGCACTTTTGTTACAACAGGGGCAATTGGTGCCGAGTCTTGGCATGATGAGGTTTCCGAGGGGATGGATGAGGCATGCTTGAGGTCAGAGGGTTCCAGCTCCTCCGTCAAAGTGGCCATATCTTTTTTCCCTATGGTTTCAAAGGGAGACGATTCTGCTGGTGAAGGAATTTTGTCCATGAATTCTTGTGGAGGCGGAGGGAATTGTGTGAAATCTGTTTGGACCTGAGCGTCCTCTCCAGAGGGACGTGATGTGCTGGTGGTCACCGAACTCTCCGACCCGTCTGTCAGCTCCCGTGGGGTTTCAGTGTTTGCTTGAACTGAGACCAGCCCCTCCACGTCCTGCGTTACAGGCAGATAGAGGCCACCACTGCTGCCGTCATCTCCAGCATTATCGGTTACAGACTCTTCAATAACAGGATGCGGGAGGACATCTTCAGATTGAAATAGACCATTTTCTGGACAGAAAAATGAATCTTTCATGTGAGACAGGTGATGTCTTTAAGAAACAGGAGCAGAAACATTATTGCTGCAGAATATTTTAGACCGGGTATGAAGAAATTTCCTTGAATGTAAGGGAAAACCCACCAGGAACTCTTTGCTCTGAAGAGTTTGTGCCATCAGTTTCTCCCACAGTTTCAGGTGAAGAATCATTCTGTGTATTCAGTAGCTTGCTGAAGAAGAAAGAATTAAGGACTTTACAGAACTCATACTGGTGAAGAAAATTAGGACAAATAAAGAAAAACAAATTGTTCCTAAGCAGAGTTTCTTAAGTTCGTACTTGCCATCTGAGGACAGATCAACCGACTGATCTTCCCCACTGCCTTCCATTAAAATTGTGTTCTCTGTCTTAATATCTGGAGAAGGGGAATGTAATGAGGCTTCAAGTGACAGGTTTAGGCCGTTCTCTCCCTGGGTACTACCAGCAGTTGCAGACCTCAAAGACACAGTTGTTGTCTCCTCCTGCTCCATTATTTCCTCTAATGTGTTGATGGCTGCAGTAGCTAGAAAACATCAATGACAATGGAATCAGAAGGGTCCAATGTGCCAGTATGTTTCATACAACAAAACAAAAGCAATAAGAAGATGGACACATACATACACATTAATTGTACATTTCCAATTCATGAAGAATCGACAACCTCTACAGAAACATTAATGAATAAATCATTTCAGGTAACAAAGGTATCAATGGTTGGACATTTTGATTCCTGCTTGTAATTGGCAAAAGGTCAATTTAATCTCTGGAGGAACTTTGAAATAGTTCCAAATCAAAGACCTGCTGTACTTACAAGGTCATTAAGTAAAAAAAAAAACAAAAATATCTTGAAGACTACACAGGAAATAGCGCATTTATCGACATAGTGAGTTAGCGTAGACGTAGCTGCAGAGTTTAATGTATAAAAAATGTGCATATGGTAAAAGTTGTGTCATTTAAAAAGTAAACCTGATACCGGTGATGCTTTTCATGACTACACTGCAATGACTCACAGCTAAAGGAAGCACATTACAAAGAAGCAGAAGGCAAGACGACTTTCAAGGCCACTTAAACAAAGCTTGCCGTTCCTGGTTTCTGATCTCGATATCCACAGAGTCACAAGAGGTAAGTAGGGGGAAGCAGTGGGGGGTGAGTAAGCTCCATGGAAACGTTTTTGAAATGATCAGAAATGCCTGACAGGATGTTAAATGCAGGCATACAGTGGGGATTTAGTGAGATCAGAAAAGAGGGCTCAGAGAAGAGCTGTGCGATTACATGATAGTTACATTAAAAAAACAAAAAGCTTATATAGAAAGAAAAATAATTCTATAAAAATATGTCAAACAGAATCATTTTGATTAAATCCATTATCCAAATGTAAAATTTCAGGAGGGAAAGGATAGCTATCGTTCCTGAAGTTTAAAGCTTTACAGGATGCAAAAATACCATTTTACATGACTAAATACCATCAATAGACTGGACCGTATTCTCCAACGTTCCTTTTGTCTTTGAATTCAAGTAAATCATGCAACATAAAAATGTGTTTTACCAAACCTCAGTTAAAATATTTTCACATATTTTTAGTTTTATCTTTAAATTGCTGTGTATACAGGATTGGTGGAGTTTCCCTCAACGGGACAATAGGGCCCAATGTGCCAACACAATCACAGGAAAGTATGTGAAAACAAGGTGAATCAAGGAAAAACTACACAGACCTTCTAACCTACGCAAACTTAGAATAAAACAGAAATGAGCAAGTTAGAAGCTCGATTTATTCTAAGCAGCCCAGTAAGGAAATGTGCAAGAAATCCTAAAACAGGCCAGACAGCAAGCATCAAAGCTGCTTGCATTTAAAGAGCAGCATAGATAACTTGCAAGCACAACCAATGAGAGGTTTTCTATTCTATTCTATTTGCAGAATTAAAAATGAACTTACTTAGATTAATAGTTGGTAATATGTCAAAATAATTATTCATTCCAGTTTGCACGATTTCCAACAGCAATGAAACTTTCAAATAAGCATTTTTAGTATAAACCACTAGGGGGTGCAAGACTCAAAGAAAAACTCCACACAAGTTGTTGAACCTCTAAGCGGTCAAAGTACTTCTGGATCCCATTGTATTCCAAATATCTAAAGATATGATCTGACAACCAACCAACCTCTGTGATTGGTCTGAAGAACAAATAGGAAGTAATAAACAAATAAATGCAAACCTTGTAAATTTTCATCCGGAAAAACTGGTTCTTGGACAGCAGCACTTGGAGATGTTGGGGGTGGAGGAGCTTTGCGTTTGGTTCTTTTTAATGAGGACTCTGCTGAAGACCCCCGACTAACGCCAATGATCTATGTGCCAAGATTAAGACATAATCAATGCATAAAGAAATCACATGATTGTCTTTCTGTCATCTTGGTCAGGAGTTTGAAGCCGGGGGGAGACAGCCTGAATCTTATCTCAGTCCTCTCACCTGATCATCAAGTTGGGGATTGGGTTCAGAATTGATTCTCCGACGGGTGCCGAGGTCCGAGTGGCAGCTCTGAGACACAACGATGGGGGGTTGGGGGGCACGTCTCTTCTTTGGCGCGTCAACAGTGGTTGTGGGAGAACCAAACGAAGATGAATTTGAGCAAGGCAGGGCCATACTGAGGGGTCGAGGCTTGCTCACGAGAACTGGAGAAGAAGGGGCGCTGGCAGTGGTTGGCTTTAAAAGAGCAAACATCCAATCAGAATCTGATCCGGAGCCCGTTTCCAATAGCACAGTGAACATTAACTAACGGCAAACAAAAGCAAAGCAAACTTCAAGGAAATATTTACTCTGTGACAGAGCAACATCTTTGCAGTATCAGAGAATGTAAATCAACAGTAGCAACCATTTACCCAGAAAACATTTACCTGCTCCGACTTTTTCTTGCTTTTTCTAAACTTGCTGAAGAGGCCTTTATTTTCTTCCTCTTTCTGATTTTTATCTTTGTCTGATGGAACTTCTCCTGGAAAACAAAATGATTTTATATATATATATATATATATATATATATATAAAAAACCAAAGCAAATCAGAAATAGGGCAGCGCTACGTTGCTCAAGCATAGTAAGCTAAAGCGACATACCTGCAGAGGCTGGTGAG
Source organism: Kiunga ballochi (assembly GCA_037177335.1). Taxonomy (NCBI): domain Eukaryota; kingdom Metazoa; phylum Chordata; class Actinopteri; order Atheriniformes; family Pseudomugilidae; genus Kiunga; species Kiunga ballochi. Next base: position 13,471,117 of record JBAMIG010000013.1, on the reverse strand, counting down.
CTTGGGCGCAGTAAAGAAGCAGGTTGTCCTAAAAACCAACAAGCTTAAGATTTAATGCACAATGCAAGTTCATTTGTAAAGCAAATTTCATGCAAGACAACTCAAAGTGCTTTACATAAAATATTTAAAGCATTTCAAATGCTTGACAGAAAGCATTCAGCAGGAAAAAAGACCACACTGAAAATAATACAATTTAAATGATAAAAGCAATAAAGTCAGAAGTTACAGAGCAGATTTGATACATAAGAAAAAATACAAGCAGAAAATGGAAATTAGTTCAGCTGTAAACGTCATCGCGCTGCAAATTGCAATGGTTACCGTTTATGATTATATTCCAACTTACCTTTTGTGTCCCTTGCATAAACCTCGCGGATTGCGTAATCATTAAGTGAACTGGACAGGTCTAAAGGGGTCTGTGACAGGACATCTCTCAGCAGGATGGTGGTCTCCGTGTCAAATTCACATTTCTCGCAGATTGCTGGTAAGAGTTCAGCAAGCGGGACTCTAGGATTTACTCGTAATATTGTTTTCTGGGACTTTTTGTAGTTGATCACCATCCGAATAGTTGCCTGGAACATGCATGAAGAGAGGCATTTAGAATGCAGCCAGTGAAAATAAAATCCTGTTTATCAGGTGTGACAGCATACTTCTGGCATCTGAGGACCCGTCTTCTTATTTTTATCTTCTCCCTTTGGTTTCAGGAAGATCTTTTCTGCATCCAAAGTTCCGATGAGAGCATTGGGTTTGAGCTTGATGTTGTTCCTGTTGGCAGTGACCAGTTCTAAGGTGTGACTGGAGGGGTTGAGGTGGTACCTTGCACAAAGGGTCACCAATAGATCCATTACAGGCTTGCTACAAAAAAGTCAAAGGACAAAAAATGTTTAGATTAAGAGAGAAGAAAACAAAAGAAATCCAGTAAAATCTTCCGAAAAACCCTTATAATGTACAAATACATTGATTTAGGTTATTCAGATTATGTGATGCATTTTTTAAATACAAATTTGGATGTACCACAGTGCCTAACACACATGCAAAAAAATAAAATAAATACAAGAATCAAAACTATGTTAAGAATTACACACACTCTGTGTTACCCTGACCTAGCCCAGTACTGATGCACTACAAGGTTTTATCCTGAACTATTTTTAATACATATGCATTTCCATTTGTGTGAGAAAATGCTAGTCTAATGCTAATAAGCATTTTTAAAAAAGTATCGGCACAACAGATGGACTCAAGTCTGCCCAACTGTGTTCAGACAACATAAAATACATTTATTTAAAACTTCAAAACCTAACCTTTAGTTACCCTGAGCTGCTTACAAAGATAGAAAAAAAACTATACATTTAATCCATTCAAAGCAGATAAAGATCAGTCAGAAGCCGAAGTGTAAAAGATGCCTGTAAAAGATGGTGTGTGAGAGAGAGTGATAGCAATATCGGAAATTCTTTAATGTCCGTTTTTCAGTGGAACATGTGGACGTGGAGGTGTTGTACGCTGACACATGCTGATCTGATAAGGTGGTACTGACTAAGTTTAAGTATTCAACCGAGTCATTACAGCACTGTGGCGTGCAAAAATTAGGTGAATTATTAACTTATTAACTAAAACATGTTTCATCAGGTCAAACACAAAATTAATGCAATTAATGTTGCTCAAGCGGACGTATTAACTAAAAGCACAACACTGAGCTCCTCCACCCATCTGACTCAGTCGGATAAAAGCTGGACCTCATGTGATGACTTAATCTGTCATCAGTCTCATGATGTGGAGCTTAAATGAACAAAAAGCAACGCAATGTATCTGCTTAGGCTGCAAACATATGTATATGTGCACAATCCTAAATACACCGTGGTACAGATTAGGAGGCGTACTGGTACCTTCCATGAACCACAGTCATTTTTTCCACTCCATCTGGCAGAACCACAGTCAGCGACAGCTCTTTATCCAAAATGTTCTCCTTCTGGTCCATGTTTAAATGAGGGTGTTCCATGTGCCACTGAGAGAAACCTGGAGAATCCAGCTTCTTCAGTCCTGGTGGAGATGGGGCTTTGCTTTTGTTTGACACCCTGCAGTTGACAAAGAAAGTGTCAGCCACACTCACAACTGCTTTCACATCAAGTTTTTATGTCTACCTGTGGATTAGAAAAAAAGGACTTGTGCCACGTCTGACAGGATCCTGTTTTACATACTGCACGAAGCAGAGACACTGGAATATTTGAGTGTTTAAATCCACTTTACACACAAGTCACATGACAACCAAGTGGACAAACATTGTGAGCCTGATAGGGAAAAAAGGCAGTGAATGGACAAACATGCAAGAAGCAGAAAAATACAAGGTTTATTCCTTCATTTCAGTCCCTGCTTAATCTTTACATGGTGTGTCCTCCTGAAACAGACCTTTGTGTAAATCTGGTTACAACTAGGACTTTTTTCCCCCAGTGGGTCAAAGCATGACACAAACATTTTAGGATTGAAGTGTTAAAATGCCTGTAAAAAACTGGAGAAACCAGCAGCAGGTATTAAACTGTACAAATGACTGTAAACTAAACTAAACTCCCTTTTGGCATTTTCTGAGACTCATTTGTCAGTAAGCCATCTGTTGCACACATGCATGAGAAATGTGTGACACCAACTATATTAAAGATAATTACACCGTTTCCAAAATGCAGTGCTCGGAACTATAAAACAGAAAATGTTTTCCTTTGAGTAGGGTCATCATTATAGGGTTTAAGGATTACCCGAGACACATTTTGTTTTGCATCACCGTTTGTCTGACATGAAAAACAGCAGATGTTATGACAAGAAGCCAGTGTAAATAACAGATCACATCTTCAGTGAGCACAGGGATCACGAACACTGGAAACATTCATGTGTCATTTCATCTCAGTCAATGCGTGCGCACTCAGGAGGTTTTTGCAGAGGCAGGGTTCTGAATTACAGCCTGCAAAATCTCACGTGGGGGCACTGCTTTTTCACACAGAGGAATCCAAGCAATGCAAGGTCACAGGCTCCACTGAGGCACATCCACCAAGGATTATTAGTATCGCTATGGGGGAGGATGTCCTTAAACACTGATAAATAAAGACGCAAAACACACAGTTAGATAAATAGTTGCGTTTAAATCCAATTATAACAGTAAACCAACACTCCTTATATAAGATTGTATTATATAAAAACACAATCTTTATGAAGTAACAGAGCTGTTTAAACAAACAAATAATGAGTGACAAAAATGGCATATTATAAATAACCTCTTCTCTTTTAGGAGTACTGTTCACAATAAAAAAGTTAACAGCTTAATACTAAACTCAGATCTGAAATCACTTGGAAAAAAGGTTTGTAGCATGCTGTATTTTATGTACTGTATACTTCAACACACCATTACAAGGACTAACTGATTAATGTGAGATTTAGTTTTGTTTTACCAAGGTTTTGTTTTTTTGTCTTGACATGTCTCAGTAAATAGGAAACAATATTAATGTCATATTCTGGTTTCTTAGGCGACTTTGGTAGCATGAGCACTGCTTTAGCTCATCATATGATCATTTGTCAGCCAGACTGCAGGCGGTACAGGAGGGGAGGAAGTTACTCTACTTTCAAAATATTTCAAGAAAGGCGACTGCAGCAACTGAAGCACGCAGACAGAAAGCTGTGAGGACAGGTTAAAATCAGATCCCTTTTTAGCAAGAAGCACATGGATAGCACAGAAACGTTACAGACAATAATCAGCAAGTCTAAACAGTCAGGAGGAGTTTAACAGAATGTTTAGCGTTTTGTTCTGATGCTGTAAAAGTAGAATAAAGTTTGAATAAAAAGACCTAAAAGATTTTAAATATAAGAATATTCACAGCAAAATGTCTGCTTACCTCACTTAGATCTACTTTGTTTTTTTGTGGATAGCTGGTTTAATCTTGCAGTTTGTGAGCAAAGTCCTTCCAAACTGCTGCAGCAAAGGTTGCAAAACCTTACATGATTTCAGAGTTTAGTGTGTAAACCAGACCAATACAATCTGGTTAAAACGTTGTATTATTCACAGTATTATGCTTAAATCAAATTAAAATGTTCCAATATGCATAATCTGACTAGCATCCCTTTTAAAACAGACCACATAGTAAAGCCTTCAGCTCATTCACACGCTTCAAAATACTCCTAAATAAACATAAAGACACTCATTTTAGCTCAGTCTGCTGAATGTTACAATTGGAGAAAGCTTGATTTAAATCAGTTTCATAAACACTAATAGTTACAGATTACTGTAAATAATTTCATCTCATAATTTCCATTGAAGAAACCTGGTTTAACCTGTTCTTATGTCAAATGAAGGGAAAAATGACTCATCTTCATGACACCTGACACACTGATCTACTCAAATTGACAGTTTAAAAAGGTTAAACGTAGCTTAAAACAGAGATTACTGAATTAAGTGATTTAACCTTTAACCCAAATAACCTCTTGCAATCCCAAACTGGTGAGGCAATTCAGTCTGTTACAAGAATGATTACATTAAAAACTAATGTCTTTAAACTAAATGCAGAATTATTTATGTATTGTGAAGAAAAACCATTTAGTTTTGTGCAAACTGCAACAGGTATTATTGTTGTTTATAAAAATATTAAAGTAAACATCCCCAAGCTGCATGAGGAATTGTTGCATCTTTTTTATCAGGCATGACATGCACGCTAAACACTTCCACGTTTCCACACAAACACGTGTCACAGTCACAATTTGTACGTTTCTTTTTGTTCACTTTGTGTGTTGCTTTTATCAAAAAGTGCTCAAATCCAGTGCTGGCTCTTTGCAGGATCCAAAAAAGGGAGCAGTAGATGAAACCACAAAACGGTTTATGTGAAACTATCACAAATAGTTTCACTTTGAAGGACGTGGATTCCTTACATATGACACAAACACTAAACAAGCCGAGCTGAAATTTGTCCTGAACTGCACAAAGTCCTGATTACGTCACTTTCTCTAAGTATCTAAACTTCCCTTTTCCCCACACATTGTTCTGAAAAGGAGCTTTGTATTGTTTAAAGTCGTTTTTAGATCCAAAAGAATTATTTTTAACCCAAAGGAGGAAAAAAAGAAAGATGTGTCATGACAAAAAAATAACATGAGGTTGCAAAACTAACAAAGAAAAAAAATGTTTCAGAATTAAATCTCTTGTTTTTCTGTTCTGCTGTTGTAATTTTTCGTAAATAAATAAATAGTTGCAATATCTGTTAGCTCTTTTCTATTTATTGTGTCAAAGGTGTTTGTAAAAAGCCTCATTTTCTGCAGCATCTTGTGTTTATGGCGGTGTTCAAGCAGGACTTGTCTTGTTCCTCCTTTACTCGCAGCTTGCCAGCATTGCCTTTGTGTTTGCTCCTCACTGCTTCTGTATATTTAACAGGGAATTCTCCAAATAGAAGGTATTTAATGAATAAGCTTGGAAAAATAAACAGGGGCGATGTGTCAAGTTCAAGGTCGGCCCAGTTTATACAGCAGCTTCATCAGACTTCCTAAACCAAAAATCAAGGAGCAGCTGACAGACGCAGAGGGTTTGCATTTTCTACCCAGCATTGTGTTGCTAAATGAAACAGGGAGACATGCTGCAGCTTGACTATGGTGCTGCCTCAGCTTTCCCTTGGAGGTCTGACACTCACAAACAAGTCCATTCAATACCGCAGAGCATGCTTGATCATAGACTACCAGGAAATAATAACAGGCCTGTTGTCACCATGTCAGTTCTTACACTTTGTCATAGGATGATCTTGTGATCTTTACAAGAGGAAACAAATGAACTGAAAACAACATGTGTCATGTTAAACAAACAGCATACAGGAATCTCTTTGGTAAAACGGATCTTCCTGGTTTCGCTGTAATCGCCATCCAATCTGCGATTGAAATATTGGCAATATTAAGACTGATGTGTAACCTGTGGTGAAGAATTTCAAGATAATGCATTTCAAGATGCAATGTACCGCACAGAGTTCATGATAAGCTGCTAAAAGCCTCATCTAATGTAGCGAAAGATAAGGAAAGATCTTCAAATCTCTAAACTTACAAGCGCTAAATGGACGTTTCAAATAGCTGCTGAAATCCTAAAAGAAACAGGGGAACGTGAAACAGAACATCCAGATGCGTCTGCTCGTGCAAAAATACCTCAAATACTTCTTTGATTAGGTGTGAAAAGAGACAGAAAGACATGCACAGAGTGAGTGGACGGGGTGGTAAGAGTGCTTCGTCAAAAAAAAAAAGACTAAAACTGAACAGACCACAACCAAGCGAACAAATTATGGGTAGTCCTACTTACTTTCCCTCCATATTGCAGGAGGCTTTACTTTAATCAGAAGCATCTCTGCATGTCTGGCAAGCTTCTTCACCCATTGAATTAAAAGCTAAACTGGACGCTAGTGAGGAAACAGCAGCAGCTCAGAAAGAAAAACCAGACAAATCCAGAAATGCTTAGCTCCTCTGAGGTGGAGAGAAGATGAAGGATTAACAAAAAATGCCTTCTCTGGTATGCTAGCAGCTGCTGGGTAGCAGGATGGCCCCTTGGGGAACCATGGGTTTATGAACAAAGAAACAAACAAGTCCCCCACCCACCCCCCTTTCTGTTTCATTTCATTTCTTCAGTCACACTTTCAGACAACACCCAGATTATTTTCAGAAGCAAAAACAATATTTAATGCTCTACTGACCATTATACCAAACGACTCTATCAACGGCTCAGCTATACAGTGAACCAAACAGGCCTAAACACGCCACATAGCAAGTCCAGCACACACTCCCCTTCAGGTCAGAACACACTTACACTCTGAAGTCTGAGTGCAAAAAAAAAAAATAAGTACACAAAAGCATTTCAACAGCCTCCAACACTTAAAGCTAGCTGGGCTGTGGCCTACAGGAAGCAGCTAGCATGTTTTCTGCCCACTTTGCCCACACCTCATCCCATGCTCTTACCTTTCAGCCCAGGATGTTCCACTTCCTTCCCATAATTTCTATTTCTCTCTATTCTCCCACGAGTGGCCAGACAAGCTAAACTCTGACAATCTAGCTTTGAATAACCCACCTTAATGCCACGCCCGAAGCTGTGACATCAGAAATCTGTCTCCTCTTCCTAAATCCTACAAGCCCTTTTTTGCTGTGCCTCTCCTAAAGCTCCAGCATACGGTGCACTGATAGCACTGCCCCCCCTGGTCATGGGCAAGAAGGTAAGCTCCTTTGCCTCCCTTTGCAGACATGAACCTGAGGGTGGGGCCAGCAAAGCAGCATGTTCACTCACACACACTGCAGCATGTGTGTGAACAGCTCTTTGACGGAGTTAATCTGCTGAATGATCATGTTTAAGCGTTCATGCTACTCATGCCACTATGACGCAATTAACAAGGTAAACAAACAAGATGACTCAAGAGTCCAGACTCAGCGGTTGTCTTCTCACATGGTTAAAGTCGCCTCGGTGTCCTTTCCACTCCCTAATCTAATCAGGTGCTGCTTTTGCGTTTGTGTTTCATTAAGAAGAAAACACTGCCAACGGTTCAAAACCACACCTCGCTTCAGCAGAAGTGCTTCGCCTTCAAAACCACCTCAGAGAGAAAAAAATATAATGATAGTGATTATTGAGAAACAAAGGAACGAAACACGTATGTCCAAAGAATGGTTTCTACATCTGTGCAAACATGTTAGGAGATCATTAAGTCATTTTACTTCACTTAAAGAATGTTGTCAGAAAAGAAAAGAATCTGTCAAACGCTACACAAAATTACAGTCAGGTAGCTTAAACTGTCCGACATCCCAAAACTGTAACCAACACGGTACTTTAATCAGCTTTTATTTCAAATTCATGCTTTAAAAATATTATACAAGATTTGCAACCAAACTGAGGAAGTTTAAGCCTTTGCTTTAAGAAAACTGTATATCGAGACTTGCTTCCATCCAGTGGAAAATAAGGCAAACAAGATTTTCACACAGTGTGTTTGAAGCAATGAAGACACACCCTCATTCAGGAAACTATACTCTGCCTGGTTCAGAAGCAATAAATCTGACTTTCCATTGTCAAATTGCCAACTCTTCATCACTCGCTCCACACTTTTACTTAAAAATGTGCAACCCACGCTGCAAACAGCATCAGAGGAGACAGCAGCGTAGGAGTGAACTCTGTACTCAGCACTGCCCACATGACTACGGCCAGGATCAAAATTAAATCCTCCTCATTTACGCTGCTCGTTTACTGCAAGTAAACAATGGAGCAATAGCTCATTTATCTAGTCTGGTATAATTAGGAGAAATTCACCGATTTGAAAGCAGGGAGATTCCCAATTGACCCAAGTCCCCCGAATATCCTGAGCTAAGTGTCTGAGTACATAATGGAAAAGATCTCAACTGAATGAAGGAGAGTTGCACTCTGAAACTAAGTGTGACATGAGTTGTTATTGTAAGACAACGGTTTCCACGTGAGCAGGGTTGCCAGACAAGAGGAGCTTTGTAAGATTACAGGGATGAACTAAAAAGACCATAACTCTCTAAAGTAGCCAGTGTTTTGTGTCTGGGCCACAAATGACCTCTCCAGAAGCGGGACAGGCTGAAGATCATATGAAACCCAACAGTAAAGAAGGGCCTGAATGCTTCATCGTCACGTTGGGAAATCCAGGTCAGCTAGAGGGACATATGTGGTGATGACATCATTTTTTGTAATGAACTCCTGCTGTAATGTGACATTTTTTGCACAAACATTTATAAAAGAAATGACACAACTAGGACAGGATGGAGCACAAAGTAAACAAAAAGGTCTATCCTGTTACGGGTTTTAACCTCAAGGCTACCAAACAGAATGGGTCTAACTCAGATGCAATATTGTGGGAATAATTTGGATCATCATCTGCATCCAGGACTTTTTTTTTGAAGGATTCTATATGATGGCAAGATAAGGCTATTATCGGGATATATGTAGATAACTCCGCAGTAAACGGTCTGGATGCTGGGTCAAACATTACAAGAGAATTTCCCCAACAGGTTTTACAAGATATCAAAGTTAGATCTGCATCCTGGCAATGATCGAGAACAGGAACAAAAAATAGAGGATCTTTGTAATTTTCAACAAAGCAAGAAAACAAGTTCAGATGCCTCAATAAAGCAAAGCTACTGTGGATTCACTATCTATCTATCAAATAATCTCTACAATATGCACATAAAATACACACATATATTCATTTATCTTTGCAAAAATACAGCAGTTTTTAAGTTAATCTTTTTTTTTTTTTGCATATTTTGTGATGAAATGTCCACTTTGCTGTTTTCTGTCCATTCGCAGCTCATTGGGTTATTATGTCATTCGTGTATTTATTTAAGAATTTCAAACACATAATTATATACAGCTGTTGGAAATGTTAAAATGACTAAATCCTATCTGACTTGTTGACTTTAAAAAGAAAATGAAACATAAAAATTAAAGCTTTCTTTGCAGGTTCAGTTTAGTTAGAAAAAATGTTACAAATGGTCAAAGTGGTAAATAATTTCAGAAAACTCTCTACTACAAAAAAGTTTTGATGTAAATAATCATCTGGTAAAGTTTCATTAATATAAACATTTTTTTAGTTTCTTATTCCCCTGCAGTGTGTTCTCTGGATTTTTATCTATCATTTTCTGAAAACACTCGTCTAAGATTCTTATGTAACTCTAATTTCCTCTGTAAGCTCTCAGCCTCCTCTCATTACAAGTATTTTCATATTAAACTGAGTTGAATGCCTCTTCAAAGCTGTAGAAACGGGAAAGGTCACCTCTTCAGACGGATGCACTGAGACATGCTCATATGAGCACTCAGCTCAACCAAAACCAGTCTTCTTCCTGGTCACTACTGAGAGCCGACCTGCCACAAACTAAACATCTAACCAATTTGATAAAGGAGCCGAGGATTTATCCCTGTAGTCCTGGTATACCACCACCCACTACTCATGGACCACTGGAATTTGGTAACCACCTCCTGAACCACCCCACTTTCACCTTTTTGTTTCCAAACCCTTCAACACTCTAATCCAACTCAGTCATCTTCAAATTATTTCATCATATGTTTCACTTAAAGTTAAATATTCTGTAAACAAGAACGTTTCTTGTGACATATAAAAAAGAAAAAAAAAGCCAGAGGCAAATGGGTGGGGACCAGTGGGGGCTCCTGGGGAAAGACAAAACACAGGGCCGGAGGCCCAGCTGGTAATCTGGTGAGAGGTCACTCACAGTAAACACAAGCGTTTTAAAGAGGGTCTGGAAAGGCCATTACTTTACAAGCAGAGTGGGATGGAAAGATATTAGTAAGAGAAAGAGCACAGGGACCCGATGAGAACTTCCCACCTTCTGTGTTTATCGTTTATACTAGTGGAGGCTAAACAAAACCTTTTTCCCACAGCAGTTGTCGCCCCAGCCTGGTTAAACTCTGTCACAGGGCGTCCTTAACATCATTACAGAGAGAACTGATGTTTGAAGAGCTGCACTTGAACTTTCCGAGCATTATGTCTGCTTGGCAAAATCTGTCCCATTTGAACTTATTACTGCTCCCTCTTGCAGGGCAATAGATGGTGTGGAATGTGTAGGAAGCTTACACAAAGCTATATCTGTTTGCAAGTTAGATAATGACATTTAAGATTATCTGTTGCAGTTTCTCAACATAATTCTAAGCTGCTGAGCTGAGGGTCTGTTATGGTACATTACCCCTCACCTTATCTCGGTGCAGCACAAACGTTTCCACTCTAAACATTGCACCATAGCAAATCCATGGCTGTGCAAAGAAAAAAAATCAATCATAAAAGGAAAGAACGCAATTTGTGTGATTTAAGTCTGTTTGTATATATTTTCATACAGTTCTCAAGAGACAAAATTCATAAGAGGTTGTTTTGAGCTTCACAAATTCTTATTTAGTCACAGTAGACATCCTAATCCTACAGAGTTGTGCTGAAACTCCACAGATAAGGTACACTAATTCACTCTGGTTTCTGGTGACTCGACTAAATGTGTGCTTTTCAAAGAGAGACCAAACTTCAGATTAAAAAAAAAAACTTTGTGAAAAGTAAAGACTCCCCTGGAGTTATAATTATAACTATCACACTGCGTCCCTTCATCTGAAACAATGCAGCATTGTCCAGCGTTGGGCATCTTTCATGGCACAGCAACATGTGTTCCATGTTTTACTAGTCACACAAGGTTTGTAAAGAGCCGGCACTCCACTAAAACAGACCAAATAAATTAATAACTAGTAACGTAATAGAGAATATCCAAGACCTAGAAAGCAATAATCTAAAACATGAATGTGGTTTCTCATTTACAGTGAAGATAGGCACAACAGAACCACCCTAATGGGTTTTTTTCTCAGTTTGAGGACATTTGCACAAATCCTTTCCTGGAAAACTGAGAGACATGTTCATATTTATAATTAAAGTAACAATTCTGCTGTTTTAACAAAAGCAGCACGTCAGATGAATAAGGTAGGACAGCTGGATAAACAACTCCTTGCTTCTTACTTACTAATGTTTGCTGTCAGTGCCAAAATCCTCACAGTCCTCTGCTATGGTTGCCTGTCTGTGTCATGCTGGCGTTCATTAGCCTGCAACACTCTTTGCTTGAAACTGATAGGCTTCACTATATCTTGTCTTTAGAAATCTGATATCATGCAAAATTCTGTTGAGGAACCAGTGCCGCAACACCCAAATACGTGGGTGTTGCCACACAGGCTTAAGAAAACATTGCAATTGCAGGCAAAGTGACAGTGCCATCTAGAGAGTCAGGTCACGGTACATATTAGTTATTATTTTCCCTACATTTACCTAACACTTATGAGTTGGTATTTGTTGAATGATAGTAAGAAATGTTTTTATTTTAATCAGATCTATTGAAAGCTCAGCGGAGCCAGTCAGGACTGGCTGCTCTTTCATTCTAAATATCTCATCTCAACAAGACAAACACTGATAATGAAGGTCAAGCAAATTGAAGCAATTTGTTGTTTTGTTGCATAATATGTTTGAATGTTGTTGGAGATATGCAAAGTTTCCTATTGAGGGTGCACAAAGGACTAATTCAAGTGAAGTGATTGTGAATGTTGCACAGGCTAAGAGTGGGAGGCATTCAACTGTTATGGCCTGGAAAAGTGCACAAGAGAAACAATAAAGGGCCAATTTTTCCAGTCTATTTAGCTGGCGTGGAATCAGGATCTGTGCAACAAATCTAAATGAACACCATCAAAGTTATTCAAATGAATTATGCAGAATATCTGTGTAAAATATCAAGATAAAAATAAAGATACAATAGCCAAACTGTGCTTAGTAAAATGTATCCTTGTTCATATAGAAATATGTGCAAGTGTTAACAGTCAATGCGTTGGCTTCAGTCGCAACAAAGACGAGCTATTATTCCGTTCCCGGGATGTCTGCCATCATGGCTTTAGGGTTGTGAAGCAGAAAACATCACTGAAATAAATTTTTTCACAATTTAAACAAGCATTTTCCTCATCGTTGTGTGCGCTGTAATGCTAATTACTTTATTCCATCTTGTGGGAGGATGTTTTTGAAAGAAACCCTTTATTTTGCCTGTGTGAGCCTAAGATCTCAGTGGGCTCTCTGAAGGCAATGTGCTAAACCAAAACAGCCTTGTTGTCTCTGGAGATCACACTGTTATGCGCTGGTCTACTCCCAGCCCTGTGATTTCTACACCTTGACTTTGGTCAATGTGCTTCAACTTCACATGCCCGAATTCTTGAAATATCTTAGATCATCTGTCAGTCTTGCCATAGTATTCATCCGTACTCAAGTGAACAGCTGTGCCCTTGGATTGCTTGAACGTCTGGAAACAGCTGTGGGGATTCACAATGCCTTAACTAATTCCACATTCTGCCCTGAAGAAAGCCAGCCGTGTGAGATCATGGTTTAAGGCGTGTCCAATTAGCAGGGCCAGCACTGAGCTGTGCACTGCTAGAGGACAGAGTGAATATGCTCCTTGCAGCACAATTAGCAGCACCGTCTAAACGCAATGTTTCTGATTCTTACTGATTGCAACACCACTTTGTAAAGCAGTTAAAATGGCCTGAAGTTAAATAATATCTGCATGAGCATGTGTGCCAGCAACATCCCAGCTTTAAAGCAGCCAGCCAAGTGTTTCTGGCGGTGGTTGGTATTTGGATATCAAATGAAGCATAGCTTTGAGGGTTGCATAAAATCTTCACATGCGACTGAATTTAAAAAACAGAGAAGCAGCAGGTTCCTTCACCCTAAATAAATGAAGACCGAAATAAGACATTGAGCGCTTGTTTACCCCCCACACCCCAGCAGCATATGGAAGAGTGTGGTGCACTTCTCCAAATAACACTCAAACCACAGTGATTTAGGTAGTCGGCGACTCCCTACTGCCAAGAAGCGTGGCTGAGCTCTTGAGTTACACAGTTCTTTTGATATATGAATAGAAGTCACAAAAAAAAAATCAGTTTATAATATGCTTAAATACTACTTTAATAAATGGGAAATTACAGTACAGCAGGGCAAGACTGGAAACTGGCTTAGAACCTAATTCATGCTCATATATATATATATATATATATATATATATATATCTATATATATATATATATATATATATCTTCCGAACAAGAAGGAGAAAGAAAAAAACCCTTATAAA
>JBAMIG010000013.1:13396185-13437918 GCA_037177335.1 Kiunga ballochi | reverse complement strand
GTAGAATAGAATAGAATAGAATAGAATAGAATAGAATAGAATAGAATAGAATAGAATAGAATAGAATAGAATAGAATCTGCTGTTTTAGCTGAGTTGAAAAGTTTCTATTGAACACACCTGTTTGATCATTTTGTCTTATGGTTGTGTAGAGTTGTTCATTATACTAAATGACTTTTGCAAATGACTTCTTTGCATAATGAGCTCCTAAAGTTCCAGAATGGTTTGTTGCTCTGATTTTACAGTTTATTCAGTTTCTTTGAGTCACCCAATTAGATGCTACAGGTTTCGTACATACTTCAAGACTCCATAAGAAGCGAGAACGGTTTTCTTGTTCTTGAGGCCCCAAGAAGAATTTAATATAATTTTATTCTTGCGATTAAGACAGTTCTCGACACATCGGGCTGGCAGATGTATTTTTTCTCATTGGGATCTGAAAAGTATTGTGTGATTGGTCAGACGCTTGAGGTGGGCAGGGTTGCCACTTCTTTATTTTTACTGACGCAAGGTTGAAGCAATAGTATTAATAAAACAGTGATTTATGTACAAAAAGGTTTACAACACACGTGGCATTTGAAGACATGGACACAGACCCACGCACAACCTTCTGCGGCCAAATTATCTGCTGTTTAGAAAATTAGTGTTTAGACACTCAACCTGTATGGAAGCAATTCTGTTCTACTAACAGAACTGCTTTTTCATTTTCAGACACGCACAGGTTTTGGCTCATAAACAATAAATGTTAAACAATCATTGTAACTGCATTGTAATTTTCTTCTTCAAGACTCCTCCTTTGGTATCTTAAGTAAAATGATAAAAAATAAAGAAAAAATTTTTTTCTCTTTAAAAAAGAAAATGTATAAGTGTGTCCCTGCAAATACATTTTACAATTCTATTTGAAAAGTCAAATTTGGATATAAAAATGCATCAGCTGAAATGCTTTTCCTTTTCAAAACATACCTGCATTTTTTACCCATAAAAAAAATGAATAAATCATCCAAACAGCATTTTATTTTTTTTCTTGAACACTGTTAAATATTTGACCCAACAAGAAATAAAACACAAAAGACATGGCTTTTTGTTTTCATGTTTACTCTACAAAAAGTCTTCTAAAGTTCCATTTAATGTCTAGTAAAAACATTAAACGGCTGGACATGCATTTTATTGTATCATTAAGTCTCTATGATCAGCACAATGCATTTGTGAAAAAATAAATGATAAAAACACAATTAAATTGCAAAGTCTCACATTTTTATTTGAGAGGGTTTCTTTGAGAGATGTATAACAAAGAACGTATTTATCATTGAATAAAACACTTTGTGGTTGTCACCAGAGATGATGATTTTTCCCCCTTTTGTGTCTTTCAGAATATTTATACTTCCTTCCAGGCAAGAAGGATCCACTGCTTTGTGGAAACAGCAGTACAGCCGGGTAAGCAAGTTAACTGCTGAAGAAATAAAAACATGCAGACAATAGTATAGTTATTTTTTTCCATTTCAACAAACTTGCTGTTTTCCACAGGCAGTGTCCAGAGGGGTATTCATGCTGCCCTAAAGCAGGACAGAACCCTGACTATGGCTACACTAGTTTTGACACCTTCGGCTGGGCCTTCCTTTCTTTGTTTAGACTGATGACTCAGGATTACTGGGAAAACCTTTTCCAGCAGGTAAGCAGTGGGGAGAACAGAAACCATAAAAACATAGACATTAAAATACTTTACGGAGTACTTGAAAGATACAGATTTTTTTAGATTTTCAGCATCAATCTAGCATCCTACCTGTACGACGAGCTTTCAACTGTCAGTAAAATAGAGTGTTAAGATCCATTTATGCTCACTTACATATATAAAACCAATAAATACACATCAGTTTTCTTCCTGTTCCTCTTCTTTTTTATGGATATATTACACAGTGACATTTGAATGCAACAATTATGCCTCGACACACAGCAGGGGAAATTTGGATTTGACTTGCTTTGTTAGTATTAATTAAATTTATAAAGCTCCACCTTTTAGTAATTTTTTTCAAGAAGAAGGCCTTTGTTTTGCAAAGCCATGTAAAATATAACATCCCCATACAGATGCAGTTTGGCACACTTATTCATTGCAATTTGGTAGATTGTTATTTCAACTGATTCTATATATTATTTTATTTGTTTTAACAGAATTAAGAGATTTTCATGCATGTTATTAGTTGGTTAAAGTTAAGTTTATGTACACTACACATCTTGCAAAATCTTTAAAGCACAAGTGGAGTAACAGTGACAAGTAATCACAGCAGAATATTTATTTTTTTATTCCACTATTTATTCTCTCAGTCTTTTGTCAGTGATGTGTTTTGAATGATGTTGATAATGTAAAAATTATATTAATCATTTTGTATTACTTCATCTATTTTATATCTTTCAGTGTACCTGTACAGAAAATTTATATTTTTTGCTTAAATTGGCTGGTTGGTGACTCAATATAAAAAATAACGTTTGCATGTGTAGTTCATGACAACATGTACAAAAGTACATCAATAGGATGGAGTAGCCGTGTTTGAAAGACAAATATTCTTTATTATGATAATACTAAAAATAATCTATAAAGCATCTTGTTCAAACAAACTTCAAAAAAGCAGTGCAGGTGCATCAGAAAGAGAATGAGGAGCCCTGTTGTGGCTTAGGTAAACATGTCTTGAATAGTGTGTAAAATCCAAATTGGCATCGAGTGACTCCGCTAGCCGTCATTATTATGTAAAGATACCCGTCACTAGTTCAGGGCCATTGTGTCATGCTCATGATTTAACCTAGGTAAACAGTGATATCCAACATTAAATTTGATAATCATTGAGATGAAGATAAGGATTATTGTCTGTTGAAGATGGAGAAAATGACAGGCTGAATTGATAAGAAGCAGTATTAAAATGGATAGATACATTAATAAGCAATATTTTCCTCTGTGAAAAACATGCTTGAATGGTTGAAGGTATGAATTATGTCACTGCAATTAACCTTAAATCAAATTTAAGTGATTATAGCTTATCTAGAAGTCAGAAAAATATGCTTTCTGTCTGGAGTTTGCATGTTCTTCCACAGTATGCATGGGTTGTTTCCAGGTACCAGGCTTCTTCCCACAAATGTTAATTTATTTCACTTTAAATTGTGCCTAGGTGTGAATGTGAGCATTAATGGTTGTTTGTCTCTCTGTGTTTGGCCTGTAATGGACTGGGACCTGTCCAAAGTGTACCCTGCCTCTTGTCTGATATTTGGTGGGATAAGCTAGGAGAGAATCCACACATGCATGGGTATGCTCCCCCAACCCAGAGAAACCTACTTGTTAATTTACCAGAAATATTTGTAAAAATATTGGATTTAATTGAGTGTTTGTTGCCAATTGGTAGCAGTGCTAGTTTCCAGTATTAAATACTGTATGAATCAAAGGATTTGCAAAGTCTACTTTATGCATTGGGTGCAACAGTCTGTCCCTGAAGGAGCTCTGCTGGGTTTTCAGTGCTTAGAGAGGTGTGGAACTGTCCTTCAATATAGATGAGAATCATTATCCATTTCCTTCTTCCCTTCTAACACATCAACTGGTAGGACCAAGGGGATTCCCAGTACAGAGTTGTTCTGAACTGGAATGCCTCATTAAAGTTAAGCCAGTAACGAATGCCAGCTGATGTCAAATCCATCACTAATCAATACTTCTCATCTTACTTCTATCAAGTTCAGCAAAGGTTTATATGGAAGCTGAGAGCAGCTGTGCTCGACTTTAGTTATTTTCTGTCTGTTTTCTTTTTTGTTTTGACATTGCAAAAAAACTGTTATTTATGAGATGCCATAAATTAGCAAGAGTAAACGGCCTTTATTATCTAGAGACAATAACACAATAAACTCTATAAGTATAGATGTCCATCGAGATAAAGGTGTTTTATCATCCTTATAATTACACCCATAGTTGGATTTGTTTCTTACATTTCCTGCATTTTTACACAAATGTTGTAGTTGCTTTTTGGTCCTCTTACTGTGTCTGCACTGCGCACCCTGCACCCTGCACACTGCACACTGCACACTGCATCTGCCCGTCTCTTTCCTGTTTCTCTAACCATGCCACTGTCACAAATAGGTCTCTTCTCATTTTCATTCATTTGTACAAAACGGCAAAAAAATAATATTAATTTGTTTAAAATTATGGTGTTTTTTCTTTTCCTTTCAGACGTTGCGAGCAGCTGGGACCCCCTACATGTTTTTTTTTGTTTTGGTAATATTCCTTGGGTCTTTTTACTTGATAAACCTGATCTTGGCTGTCGTGGCTATGGCCTATGAGGAGCAGAGTCAGGCCAGCATAAAGGAAGCAAAGGAAAAAGAAGAGGAACTTAAGACCATGTTAGAGCAGCTGAGACAACAACAAGAGGATGCTCAGGTAAATTGTTCCCGATCATATCTTCTGCTCTTTGCACACTGTCTCTGTCACCATGAGATGTATTTTCCTATGATTATGAGGATGAGTGAGAAATTTTACAGACAATAGTTCTTTTCTGGCAATGTTTTGATTGGTTCTGACTTTAGTTAGTTATAACAACAGAGTTTAATTTTTCTCTGTCTAATTCTGAAAGGTTGTTTATTGGCTTTTACATTTGTTTTTCCTTTTCTTTACAAGGCAATATTAACTGCAGCCGGAGCAGAGTGTGGGGAGGCCAGCGACAAACATGGGGCCACTGAAAGCTCCTCTGATGCTTCCAAGCTAAGTTCCAAAAGTGCAAAAGAAAGACGCAACAGGAGACGAAAAAAAAAGGAAGAAGAGGGGAAAGGGGCTGAAAACATTCCTAAATCAGATTCACAGGACAGTATAACAAGGGGTCACTCCAGTGTCCCCGTGGAAGCAAATCCCCTTAAATATGATCCTAAATGTTCGACCACACATCAGGTACAGTAACATCTGGGTTTATTTTCTATGAGTGACAATCTTGTTACTTTTATTTCATTCTTATCCTTACTTGTATTTCATTTTTGTCAACCTCCGGTCCTCGAGGGCCGATATCCAGCAGGTTTTTGTTGTCTCCATGCTCCAGCACAGCTGACTGAAATAACTGAATAGGTTGACAAGAATCTGTTGGATCTCTTTGTGTCATCAGGTGTGTTGATGCAGGAAAACAGTAAAACCTGCTGGATACCGGCCCTCATGGACAGGAGTTTGACACGTGATTTTAAGGGTGGTGGATAAGTGTGTCTGTATTTAGGTACAATAAGGAGAAGAAGACTTATTCCATGATTCTGTCATTCCTGAGCTTGACCAGATATATAATAATTGACAATAGACAGATGTTGCAATCATGAAATCAGAAAATTCATCCATTCATTCATTATCCACTGTTTGTTTCATTTTAGTAAATATTCTTGAGCTTAAAAAAAGATTTCGTAATCACTTTCACATCATCTTGATTATTATTATCATCAGCATCATCATTGTCATCATCATCTTCCCTATTTCTGCTTCTTCATCAGCTCAACCTCTCATCTTCAGTCATAATCAGGATGTTATTCTTTGATTTTCATCTTATATTGGTTATCATCAATATGACTATAATCCATCATCATTATCATCGTCATCATCTTCTTCACTATCATATATATCATGATCATCTTCTTTATATCCATTACCACTTTAGTTTGCTTATCATTCTCTTTACCATCCTTTTTCCCCCCGAAGTCTCATTTTTGTTTGTGCTTATGAAGATTGTTGTCATCGCCACTCTTTCCTTCTTATGGTCGTCATGTATCATTGGACAATGTCTTTTCCTTCCAGTCCTTTCTGAGTTTTCGTGAACCCCTGTTCTCATCCAGACGGAACAGCAGGACCAGCCTTTTCAGTTTCCAAAGTCAAAACCATGATTTGGGCTCAGAAAATGAGTTTGCTGATGATGAGAACAGCATTTTTGAGGACAACCTCAGTCAGAGGGGATCCCTGTTTCATTCCCAGAGGTGTGATCGACGCAGTAGCAGTATAAGCCAGTACAGCTTCTTGCCTCATCTCCTATTTCAACCCAATGGGATCAGGCACAGCTCAGTAGACTTCAATGGGGTTGTGTCTCTGATGGGTAGGAATTCACTCCCATCATCATCACCGGTGGGACTCCTTCTGCCTAAAGTGACAGTAGACATGGCTTCCACTGCAGACAATGTAAGATATGCTCCTTTATTCTAGATGATTCTTTGATCTGTTCAAAGCTCTCATGACCACTTACCAAACTATGACAAACAGTTTTAGATCTTAAATAGTTAGATTTTCTTTGGTAAGAAAAGACAATAAAATAGCAAACTCTGGGTAATGTTTACAACACTATCAAAATTCCTTAATAGTGAAGACTTATTTTTTACAGTATTTATCAGACTCCTATAATTAAATGCTTAACTATAAGAATTAAAGGGAAATTTTAAAGAACTATTCCCATCCTATGGTGAAATCTGTATTGCACTGAAACACCTTTTGCAACAAAAGCAGTCGCCATGTATCAAACTGCTTCAACATCACTGATGAAACTATATCCTCATCCTAATGGCGTTTTTAATCAGGTAAAGAGAGTCCTGATTTTATAAATATAGCATTATTATTTTGGTTGCTTCTGGTTTTACTCCCCTGATTGAACAGTAAGGCTGTGTGACTACAGTAGCTTTTTTATGCACGTTATACCTATCTAAAAATCACTGCATGGGCTCTGTGTGTTTCAGGATGGATTTTGAGCTTCATTAGTTGATCATAAATGTTTTAATGATCTTAGACATTCTTTTTTATCTGACTTGCTTTTAAATTATGAGCCCTTGTGAACTCCGAGGTTCTCTGGTACGAGCCTTTTAGGTGTTTCCACAGGACCATCACTTGTTTTACAGCTCGTTTTTCTTAAATATACATATAATGATTTTATTGTGGGCTACACGCTGGTGCAATTGGTCAACATAGGTTCAAGCCTTGGTGTTGGTGGGGGTCAAACTGGGAACCTTTCTGTGTGGAGTTTGCATGTTCTCCCTGTGTTAGCGTGGGTTCTCTCCAGGTACTCTGGCTTCCCCCTACAGTGTAAAGACATGCACCATGGGGATAGGCTGATTGAAGACTCTAAATTGCCCATAGGAGTGAGTGTGAGTGTGTATGGTTTTTTGTCTCTCTGCAATGGACTGGCGACCAGTCCAGGGTGTACCCTGCTTTTGTCCCTGTATTTTCAAGATGCCAGACTATCATGGCACTTTCCAAAACAGCTTTATATAAAAACAAATTTAAAATATGCATTTATAAGAATGTGTCATTATTAATGGCAGTCCTAACACAATGATAACATTGGCCAGTGGACAACAAAATGTTACACAATGTCCCTTTAAGAGATATGGTTTTATTTTTATATATGGCCAATGTCAGAACTGACCTTTAGAAATCAGAATTGCTCATGTATGATGGGGATTTTTGGATATTACTCACTAACTGCCACCAACCTGGCAACACTACACAATTTCAAATGGGTTTTGTTTTGCAGCATCACATCACAGCTTCATAGTTTGATAAACCAGTTACATCTAAATGATATTTTACTGATATAAGGGACAGTATAAAAATACTTTTTTTTACTGTTGAAGATTTCACAGCAACAAAACCACACTGCTTGTATATGTGCCTGTTTGTTATTTGTTAAAATTGTTTATGCGTGATACACCTTGGATTTAACTCCTTTTAGTGCTATTTCAACAATGTGTCATTTGTCTTAGTAGCAACACTTGCTCTTTAGGATAAATGCAGCAGCACATCCAGCATGCCTCAAGATTATTGGAGTGTATTGTCACAATGACATAGGAGCAGCAACTTTTATTGGCTTTGGTGTTGACTTATGTGAACTCTTTAAATAATTACAATAATCATCTCTAATAATTGGCTGGCTAATTGGTCCAGCTCTACTTAACTATCCTATCACCATCAATCAATTATCTGTACCCCTTTTTGCAATAAAGAGTTGCAGGTAGCTGGACCCTATCCTAACAAATATTGGGCAAGAAGTGAGGTAGATCCCGGACAGGTCGTCAGTGTCTCCTTTCATCGTCTTACCAAATAGCTTGTGTCTTGTCAAATTATCACTTGACCTGATTTTGACATATTACATGGCATGTTTAATACTTGATCCATCCATTTTCTACTGCTAATTTCCTGACGCCTGTCTTTGATTTTCATGTCTACAAATGAAAATATTCTTGATAGTAATGTTGTTTATTCATGGTAACTTACACTTTGTTTCTTTTATGCCCAGGCTGACACTACTGACACAGAATACAGACAGACCACTGGAGGAACATTGGGAGATGACCTTTTTGAAGGCCCAGAGATCAGACAAAGAGCCTTTAGCATTGCCAGTGCTATAACCAGCACTATGGAAGGTAGGTATTTTACACCATGGCATAGATGTAAAAATAATTGTGCCTTAAATGTTAAAAGAATGGTTTCACACCCATATAAAATGCTTTGTTTTTCTTTTATTATCAGAGTTAGAAGAGACTAGGCAAAGGTGCCCTCCTTGGTGGTACAATTTTGCAGAAACATTCCTCATCTGGGAGTTTTGTCCATTGTGGCTAAAAATAAAGAAAGTGGTCAAACTGATTGTAATGGACCCATTCATGGACCTAGCCATCACCATCTGTATCGTACTCAATACAATATTTATGTCAATGGAGCATTTTCCAGCAGGAAAGGATTTCTCCAGAATGCTGACTGTGGGCAATTTAGTAAGGCAACCTTCTAATTATAAGCACACACACACACACACACACACACACACACACACACATATATATATATATATATATATATATATATATATATTTATTTATTTCTATTTTAAATTTTATTTGTTTTTTCCTAAAGGTATTCACTGGCATCTTCACGGCTGAAATGGTCCTCAAAATCATTGCATTGGACCCATACTATTACTTCCAAAGAGGATGGAATATTTTTGATGGAATCATTGTCACTTTAAGCTTGTTGGAGCTAGGCGTGTCAAGTCCTCGTGGTAGTGCTAGTGCTAGTGGTGGTGGTGGTCGTGGTGGTGGCGGCGGCGGCGGCATGATGAGTGTTTTGAGATCATTCAGATTGGTAAGTGTACATATTTTGAAAAAATCTAGACAAATAATCAGAAGCATGTATAGGTCAATCTCATATCTTTCTGTTAGATTGTTGTATTTTTAGCAACGTTTATTTGAACTAATACTTGGTTGCATGAACAATAAAGACCTAATTTTACTAATCATTCAGTTGTACACCATAACATTTAAAATGATAAATGACACTTGATTATGGTCAGAGTACCAAACTTGGAGCCCATTTTGTGAAACAGGGTGTAACACAACTGAAGTCACTGTGAATTGCTCTTCAAGAGGAAAACATGGCATCATGTTTGATTACTTTTTTGTCCCTACAGTTATACTTTTTTGACATGCACAATTAAAAATTGTGCTCTAAAAATAAGTATTTACCCACCATTTAGTTCTTTGTTTTTATCAGCATAAGCAATGTTTTTACTGTTCTTTTGGTTTTTTTGGGCATTATAAATTGTTACCAAAATGTTCAGGTGTGTGTTGATGAAACAGAAATATATTAAGTAACTTGTTTGTTTTGCTGTTTGTTTGTTTTTTTCATTTTCTACACAGCTGAGGGTTTTCAAGTTGGCAAAATCTTGGCCCACTCTTAACACACTCATTAAAATCATTGGCAGTTCAGTGGGAGCTTTGGGCAACCTGACCTTGGTGCTGGCCATTGTTGTCTTCATCTTTGCGGTGGTCGGCATGCAGCTGTTTGGAAAAAACTACAGGGATTGTGTGTGTAAAATCTCTGAGGACTGCACGTTGCCTCGCTGGCACATGAATGACTTCTTCCATTCATTCCTCATTGTGTTCCGAGTACTTTGTGGAGAGTGGATAGAGACCATGTGGGACTGCATGGAAGTGGCTGGGACTGCCAAGTGTCTCATTCTCTACATGATGGTCATAGTTATTGGGAATCTTGTGGTAAATAACATCTTATACAATTAATTCATAAATTCACATAATCTAAATGTTTTCAGTGTAGCTTGTTTCTATAATTTAGTTACCATCAAGTATGTACCTTCACAGGTGTTCATGTTTTTCATATCATTTGATTTTAGATGACTAAAGTTCAGCCTAATTGTATGTGATGTTATCTTTTAGGTGCTGAACCTGTTCCTGGCCCTGTTGCTGAGTTCATTTAGTGCAGACAATCTGAAACCAGAAGATGAAATGGAAACGAGAAATATGCAAATCGCAATTGAACGAATTCAGAGAGGCATTGCCTTCACTAAGTCGCTGCTTCGAAGCTGCTGCAGCAGCTCATGTCTGAGGAATGAAGAAAAAAAGAAGAGTGACCACAAAATTCCGGATGAACCCCACAAACTTTTAGGGGTAAATGGTGTCCCTGATCATGTCATCAAAGACATGAAAAATGGAAATGGGGAAGTGACTGGAGTGGACAAAAGTGGAAACAAGTATATAGTCAGCAGCAGGAGCGATGATTCTATTATGTCTTTTATTAACAACCCAAGTCTGACTGTTACTGTTCCTATTGCTGTGGGAGAGTCTGACTTTGAAATGCTCAACACAGAGGACTTCAGCAGTTTTTCATCGGACGTGCATGGTTGCAATGTGGTAAGACTGCATTTTGGATTTATCTAATTGATGTGTCCTTGTTTTTCCCTGGAGGATGTGCAGCTGATGTCACTGAGTCACTTGACTTTATATTTCCATCCAGTCCATCCAGCAAGTAGTCCAGTCTCAGAACAGTTAAAATAGGACAAAATGTAGTGTATGGAGTATCCTTCCTGGTCAAAATGGGGATTTCATGACCTGCATTCGGGTGTAGCAGCCTAATAGCCAGGGCCAAAAGAACAACCCGGCGTTTTACAGATTATCAATGTTGCGCAGCAAGACAAATGGATTGCAGCTGTGAGACGAGAGGACTGGGAACCAGTGCTACCAGCAGATTATGCGGTCGACACTTTAAATCAAACTACTTATGAAAGGAATAATGCCCAACGAGGTATGCTTCATCAGAAAATAATAAACGGGGCGGTACGGTTGCTTCGGTGATGTCTATTAATTTATTAATATCTTCAAATGAACAAATCGAAGAACATTATTCTTTTTGCTTCTATCATGGTCACTTATAAAATAAACATTTTTAAATAAATATATTAAAAGTTTTTTAAACCGTTAAAATAATTGTTTTTTCCACAGAAAGTGGCTGAAGGGATTATTTACTATCTGTCATTGTGTCCTGTTGTAAAGCTAACTGCCTGTGGCCACGGAGCTGCAGCTCAGTTGGCAGCAGGTGTTAACGTATGTTCTGAGTTTCTGTTTCTTTGTGTTGTGGTTTTACAAATACTACAAAATACAAAGTAATATAACTGGGCACTGTCAGTTTATTTCTGGTCATAGGTGTTACATAAATATGGCACATTCTGGCTGATACTAGAGACAAATTTTGTCATCAAGTAAAATTCTTCCAGGTTTTGACATAAACTTACCCAAGACATAATGAGATAGAGGTTTCTGTTGGGTACCACTTACAGATACTTGCTGCATGAGTGTGTTTATGGATAATCCATGCTTTATCCTATGTGTATAAACATATGTGTAAACAACTGCTAACATGACTGCACATCCTCTATAAAGCAGAGGTGCCCATTTTTGGTCCCTGACATGAACTATCCAAACTTTTAGATGCAACCATTCTCCAATACACCTGAATCAAATGAATAGCTCGTTACCAAATCTCTGCAGAGCTGAATAAGCTGTTGGATGTGACAATTTTATTCAGACGTGTTAAAGATGGAATGCATCTAAAAATGGTAGAAAAGTGGACCTCCAGGACCACACTTGAACACCTCTTGTGTAATGGATGAAATTTCAGCACAGTATTATCTTTAAATGAGCAAACATTGAATGTTTACTCTTTATCCTTTCATCTTGTCAAATCATTTGTCAAGTTTAGCCAAACAAAAACTTAACCACAACTACACTAAGCAGATGTAATAGGAAAGAAATATGGCATGAAGTACTTTTACTGTCTGAATTAATGATAATGCTGTAACAGAACAGATATTCGTGAATTATATGGCAAAAATACAAAGAATCAGGAGGTTTTGTGTTATTAGGGATGAAGAATGTTTTGCTACAATAGGTTAAACTCATTTTTGGTGTGTAGTCATGGCAGGGAGATATGAGCATGTGTCATTATGTTTCCTCTAAAGACCCTGTATAACCAAGGAGAGACCTTATAGACCGGAAAAAAAAACTGCACGCTTATTACATTATGTACCATTCAAGACTAAGTGCTAGGGCACTGAATATTTCTCTGAAACAGACTGTGGTTTCATCATATAAAAGCTTGTAGTGTGGAATAAAAATTAGTAACACATTTACACCCTTCACCAGAGTCTGTTATAATCACCTGTTATAATCATTTTGTACTCTTTGTGTATTTAAATTTGAACATATTTGGATTGTTACAAAGAATAATTTACTTTTTAGATGTTATTTTATTCTCATTCTTAAGTAGTTTTGCCTACTTCCAGTATTTTCTGGAAATGTAAAGTGTCACAGTAACATTTACAAAATAGTCTTTAATGATTGTATTTTGTTCTTTGTCGATTTCTTATATTTTGCTGCCATTGAGTATCTAAATAAAGCTGTAGTCAGACTTGAAATCAGTCCAGAACATTATCACTACAACCTAATTTCTCCAAAAACACTTCATGATAATAAGCAAAAACAGAACATGTAAAAACTTCATGATAGCATAAATTGTTGCAGAGATGTTTCAAATTACAGATGTCTTCCTAATATACTGATGCTGAATGTATGCTTGATGATGACTTCTACTTTATGGACATGACTTTGGATTTTGTACTAGATTACCTCTTAAAGAAACAGACTAGCAGGTTTAAACGAGTAGTTGAAGCTATCATCACATTGACATTAATGTATCCAGAATATTGCAGTAACATGTTTACACTCCTGCCTGCACTGCATTAGCTGGTCCCAGGACAACAAAATGCTGCATTCTGCAGGAAGACTTTTTTTCATCACAGCTTTTAGGAGGCACACCCTGTAGAACACAATACCATGCCATCCGGCTTCAAATAATCTGTTATCACGGTTGTTTTCTGTGTCTGTTTTACATGTTATGCGTTCTATTAGCATAATAGGTAGCTGACACACAGCTCACAATACATGTACATGGAAATCTGGTTTGTGTGAATGCTTAAATATATCCTATTCAAAATATTATTCAAACTAGTTCAAATACGTGTGAAACATTGTTAATCTACAACATGTGCTTTATCCTTAGCCTATAGATGATGATGGGCAGTTCAGCACTTCTGAGGGAAGCACAGTGGATGGTTTCAAAGCTGGAGAGAGAGCAGAATCCATAGACTTTGAATTAGAAGAGGCTATGGAACCCGATGCTTGCTTTCCTGCAGGTGAATACAACAATAATAACTTTCATCTGCCGAAGCTTTAGCAATTATCTGATTGTGTACAATACAAAACCACAATCTCGCCTTTTGACTCTTCTTAGGCTGTGTACAAAGGTTCAAATGTTGTCAAAAAAATGTGGATGTGGGTTGGTGGAAGGTGTGGTGGACACTGAGAAAAACCTGTTTCCGGATAGTGGAGCACAACTGGTTTGAGTATTTCATCATCTTCATGATCCTGCTTAGCAGTGGTGCACTTGTAAGTCTGATTGTTATTTTATTAAAAGTATGCTCAATATTTTTGTCATTTTAACATGGTTGACATTTGCTGTTCAATTCAATTCTAACTGTCTTCATTTTCTCATCAGGCATTTGAAGACATCTACATTGAGCAGAAAAAGACCATTAAAATAATTCTGGAGTTTGCAGATAAAATTTTCACTTACATTTTCATCCTGGAGATGTTACTAAAATGGGTGGCTTATGGTTTCGTCAAGTACTTCACTAATGCCTGGTGCTGGTTGGACTTCATCATTGTTGATGTACGTTTAAACACTTTTTAGTTTTTCTTGAAAAAGAGCAACAAGTATTCTATAAATTCTCATATTTAACTCCACATTGTGTGATGCCACAATTTTGATACATACTGTCATTTGAGACATTCTTCATCACTTTATAGTAGAAACTACTCAAAACTTTGTCGTTACTGGTCTCATCCTGATGAATACCAGAAAGCAGATTACATCATAATGCCAATAGTATTAAAGAGTAAATATGTGTACAAAAAAAATAAGTAGGGTTTTTTTTATAGATATTTAAAGGGTCAAATAAAGTTTTCAAGTTTTAAAAATTTAGTCTGTCCAGTTCTTCTGAAATCAGGCATTAAGGGTTCAATAGGAAAGCATTACGAAACACAGAATGACACGTTTCCAATGTTTTATCGTAAATAAGATATTTGTTTTGCTTTCACAATGTTTGTTGTATGAGACTGCATAATGCTCTTCACAATTTGATATTTCTGTTTATGTGCCTTAGGTCTCAATAGTCAGTCTGGTGGCCAATGCTTTGGACTATTCTGATCTTGGTCCAATAAAATCTCTGAGAACTCTGAGAGCTCTGAGGCCCCTAAGAGCCCTGTCACGATTCGATGGCATGAGGGTAAGAATAACTGATATCCTCACCTATTCGGAGGAACAGTACACTGTCTATTTCCAACTAATTGCAATGACAAAGAGCACACATTCTCTTCTGTGTAATACAGAACAACGTAATGGAGATATTATTACTTTGAATGTCAGTGTGCGACTTGTATTAAGCTCCAGCCAGCATGCTTTTATCATTTCTGACCAGCTAACTGTTGCTCAGATTAGGATCAGCTATAATAGTCTTTTGTGGTAAATTAAAATACAAGTCTTAGCCAATAAAATAGGGGATCCTAACTATAGACGCCTTTCTCTTTGGTTTCACTTTATTTGTATTAAATTCGGTATTGGTCAATATTGGCATTAAAATGTTATATTAAAAAATATCAGAATATGTTTTGTACCTTGTTTTTAACTTTTATAGAACATCTCGTTATAATATGTTTATTTCTTCAGCCAAGTCTCCTCTAACTCACAACAACCAAACACAAGAAATGTTCTGTATAGATTTTTAGATTTGTTTGTTTGTTTGGAAAAACTTACAATAAATCTTGTGGCTGTGATATCTTTAAACCAAGTCATCACTTGTAGCAAAAGGAGCTTGGAAATGGATTCATTCACATGTTTTGAAATAATGTTGAGGTGTCTGCAGACATCTGTTGTGCTGCAAATCAGAGGTTATATCTTATTTATCGGAAAGGATTTTGTTTTGAGTTGGACAAAATTTGTATATCTGATAATGGTAGAAAAGCCAATGTTCAATACCCATTAGTCTTTTGAAACTAAGCTGATTGACAGATTATATTTTTGTGTCAATATTTTTATGTCATTGCCACAACATGTTCTACTCTCAGAAACACCACAGCCCCCTGTCTCTTGCTCCATGGACATTAACTAGCGCAACAAATGTGTTGCTGCCAACAGTTTTTAGGTTGTAAAGTGCAGTTTCTCTGCCATGGGATTTGTAAAGTGAGAACTAAAATATAAAAAAATATTATTGTCAGCATATCAAGTCTGAAGCACAGAATTTTAGGATCAGTGACATTTTGCTTTAATAACATTGTCCTGACTCTAATGTGAAAAAAGCTTTTGGTAAATATAAGAATAACCAACTTTGTTATATTGCAGCAAAATGATGGGCTTATACTCCTTTACATTCTTACCAAGAAATGTCCAATTCAAGTCATTAAAGAACACTTGTCCAGATTTTATATGTTTCAAACTTCAAGGCACCTGAAATGTATGCAGAATTTGACAGCAATATATTGAGAAGCTCAATTCCATTCAAATCAGCTGTTAGGTAAACATAAAAAACCTGTTAGACAGCAGAACCTTTAAATTGAGCTTCTCTTATGTAACCAAAGACACAAGGTTGTCAGCTGCTGAAATCAATGAGGCATGTATTGATTGGTTCCCTTTATATTGTGGTCCAGTTTGATAGCACAGCTATGATGTATGATGATCATCTATAACCACATGATGCGTAGTGAATTCCTTCATTTGCAAGCACATTTTCTCATGTGCCTCAATTACTTTTCATTGCTTTGTTTTGTATAATGTGTACTGCATTATCTAACATGATTTCTTCCGACCTTATTGTGTTTAGAATAATCAAATAAAAAAGGGATTTCTCTGTGTGATTGTCTAGGTGGTTGTCAATGCCCTACTGGGAGCAATTCCTTCCATCTTCAATGTGCTACTGGTCTGTCTCATCTTCTGGCTTATCTTTAGCATCATGGGTGTGAACCTATTTGCCGGAAAATTTGGCTCTTGCTTAAACAAAACCACAGATACGCCTTTCTCTCCAGTAGAAATTGGAAACAAAACTGCATGTCTACAGAACAATGATAATGCTCACTGGTCAAACCTCAAAGTCAACTTTGACAATGTTGGAATGGGTTACCTTGCGCTGCTGCAAGTTGTAAGTGCATGAATATTAATTGGATAACAAAGTGTCAAAATATTGCCCAACATTCATGTTTTTGAACATATCTGTTAATTTATTTGATTTATTTCTATACAGGCTACATTTAAAGGCTGGATGGACATCATGTTTGCTGCTGTGGACTCCCCTGATGTGGTAAATAAATTTTCTTATTACCCAGTATAATTATTATAAACAAATACTAATTTTTTATAAGAAAAACTAATACCTTTTTTAAGGAAAGGTCAAGAGTAAATAAACCCCCAAACCCTTTTTTTTCTTTTTTTTTTTTTTGCTGATAAAGAATCTAAATTGGCCTCTAACGGTGTTGTCTTCTTGTTACTGTGCAATTTTTGCCGTTTTCATGTAAACTTGTTTAATTTGACAAACTACAGTCTTAAACAATCTTAATGCTGTCCTCTTGGGGTCGTAGTGTGGCTACTGCAGTTGAATTTAGCTGCTGGCCGAAAGCAGTAAATCTTGGTTTTTGGCACAGGCTGTGGCTCTGGTATAAAAACAATCTTGCAGACTTACGCCCCTGCTCTGAGTCAGTAGTTGGAATTACAACACTTCCACATCAAAAGGAAGTATATAGGAAAACCACTACACTTTTTTATTTGTCAATTTAGAAAAACAGCTAGTTGTCACCTCGACAGTTTACAGTACAAGAGATGAAAGGGGCACTAGGACAGACACACACTAACTGGCTTAAGAAGGACACAGCAAATCCCTCGACACCACACTATGCACCAATAAGGGCAGTCAACAGTTCTGCAAATAAACCCAACCGAGATTACAGCACAGAACTGGAGGAATCCCACGACACACTTAGTAGAAGTAAGGCGGGCTATGTGCTCCGCACTATCTGGCTTGGGTTTATTCTGGCTTAATCCATGCTTTATCCTGTGTGTAAATGCTAGGTAGTCAATGGTTATTACTGGACGCATGCCCACCAAAATGGCATTGTCAACAACCGGAAACATGTGACTGCACGTCCTCCATAGGACGGTGTTTCTCAACCATAGTCCTCCAGCCCTGCCCTGCATGTCTTAGAGGCAACCCTTCTTTCACACACCTGAGTAAAATTTATTAACTTTCTTATCAAGTCCCTTGCAGCCTGCCAACAAGCATTTACTTCTTTCAGGTATGTTAAAGTAGGACTGCCTCTAGTACATGGGGGGCAGGAGTACTTGAGGACCAGGATTGAGAAAGACTGGTTGAGGAAAAATGACAGAAATTCTAGAGATGGTAGCATCAATTCAAACTTTCTTGAAATGTTATTACAACTGAAGTATTAAAGACTTATACTTTGCATTCACATTCTAATGTCTCTGTTTTGTGTCTTATAGCAAGAAGAACAACCAGAATATGAAAGAAACTTATACATGTACTTGTACTTTGTTGTTTTCATCATATTTGGAGCATTTTTCACTCTCAATCTTTTCATTGGTGTCATTATTGACAATTTCAATCAGCAGAAGAAAAAGATAAGTATCAGATCTTGTTAAAATTCCATTTTATATTGGTATTTGCTGCTATTTAACATGACTTGCATGTTGTCTTTACTTTGGAGGTCAAGACATCTTTATGACTGAAGACCAGAAAAAATACTACAATGCCATGAAAAAGCTTGGCTCAAAAAAACCACAAAAACCAATTCCTAGGCCAACAGTACGTAACTTATGAATGTGAATAACATATTATAAATCTGATCTCCTTTTTTTTTACTATATCCCAAATGTCATTAATCTGCTTTGTGTATCTTTCAGAACAAGATTCAAGGATACATCTTTGACTTTACCACAAATCAAGCGTTTGATATTGCGATTATGGTTCTAATATGCCTAAATATGGTAACCATGATGGTGGAAACAGCTGACCAGTCTGAAGTCAAAGATAATGTTCTGAAAAATATCAACATATTTTTTATTGCCATTTTTGCTGGAGAATGTTTGCTGAAACTCATTTCTCTTCGCCACTACTATTTCAAAAATGGCTGGAATATATTTGATTTAATCGTTGTCATTCTCTCAATTATTGGTATGATTTGCTTCTACTCATTGTCACACTTATGCAGATTTATCTAGTTTTTGTATGTTTTTAATTTGTACTTTATAACATGTTTCTCTCTTTTTCTTAGGTATATCTCTTGCAGATTTGATACAGAAGTATCTTGTCTCACCGACCTTGTTGAGGGTCATTCGACTGGCTCGGATCGGCCGTATCCTCCGCCTTATTAAAAGTGCCAAAGGAATCCGCACACTCTTGTTTGCCTTAATGATGTCACTTCCTGCCTTGTTTAACATTGGTCTCTTGCTCTTCTTAGTGATGTTTATTTATGCCATCTTTGCCATGTCGAACTTTGCCTATGTAAAGAGGGAAAAAGGTATTGATGATCTTTTCAATTTTGAGACATTTGGCAACAGCATGATCTGTTTGTTTCAGATCACCACTTCAGCAGGGTGGGATGGCCTTCTAGCTCCCATTCTTAACCAAAATAATGACAATACTAAAGATTGCGATCCTTTAATGGAGCACCCCGGTAGTACTGTAAAAGGAAACTGTGGGAATCCTGCTGTCGGAATTGCTTTCTTTGTCAGTTACATCATTATCTGCTTCCTTGTTGTGGTGAACATGTACATTGCAGTAATCCTGGAAAACTTTGGCGTGGCCACTGAGGAGAGTACCGATCCATTAAGCGAGGATGACTTTGAAAAGTTTTATGAGGTCTGGGAAAGGTTTGATCCTCGTGCAACACAGTTTGTGAGGTGCAGTATGCTTTCGGACTTTGCAGATGCTCTGGACCCACCATTACGCATTGCAAAGCCTAACAAGTTCGAACTTATCTCTATGGATCTACCAATTGTGAGTGGGGACCGTATTCACTGCCTGGATATCTTGTTTGCCTTCACAAAACGTGTTCTTGGTGAGGATGGAGATATGGATATTCTTAGAGGTCAGATGGAGGAGCGCTTCATGGCCTCAAATCCTTCCAAAGTGTCATATGAACCCATTACGACCACAGTTCGTCGCAAGCAGGAGGATTTGTCAGCTGCTGTGATTCAAAGGGCATACAGACACTACTCAAGGAAGAATAGGTTTCTGGAGATATCCAACACTGATATTACCAAAGATGAAAAAATCCCTGACAAAGTGGACCCTACCACAGATAAACATATAGAAAGTTCTGGAGCTGATAAAACTGAGCTGACACCTATGATGTCATCTGAGTCCTCATGTAATAGTGAGACAACAAATGGAAAAAACAAATATGAAAAAGACAGAAGTGAAAAGGAGGTTTCAGGGAAAGATAACAGTAAAAAAGATGTATGAAACGTTGAAGATATAAAGAAAGACTGTGATGACAAAATGTTTACAATTTTTGAAAGTGACTCCTTTACCTATTATGGATATCGACAATGCCTCGCAGATTGATTCATTGAGATCAGAGGCTTGTGTTTATTTTGGATGATTTCAGGAACATCAGACCACTTGGCCAATGATGGAGATTGTCAAATTAATTTCTGGTTTTCCCAAAGACACTTTTGTTATGCTTTTATTTTGGCTGCAGCTTGTTTTGCTGTCCAGTATCTTCAACTATGGTGATATCATTCACTGTTTAATTGCTGCCATTTTTCACGCTGAAAAGTGTTTAACATATTATTTAAGCATTCTCTTTTTAGTTCATAATTTATTTTAACTCTTTGTTTTCTTCCTACCACTAAAACTTATTACATGAAAACATTTCTCACGTTTTGATATTGCATACTGATAGCCGGGAGAATGGTCACCAAAGCCAAGAAGAAAAGTTGCAATTTATTAGAAATGTAGACCTGCATGAATGTTTCTCTGTGGTCATGCATGCCAAAGAATGCTTTCTTCACTATTGCTATTCTCCCAGGCCATTCTAATTTTAAAAGATAAATGTAGTCATGGCATTGCTTCTTTTTGTTTCTGAAAAGACCATGTTCGCTGACCTAGTCCTAACTACACATGATTATCAATGTCAGGAAGGTAATCCTTCCCAAAATCTTTCCATTATTAAATCATTTAAAACATTCATGTCAATGAATGGGTCCATTCCAGGAATATTATTGATTCTTTACTAAATTTGATCATAAATCATTGAAAAAAAACAACTCCATTTGTTTGTAATGATGAAAATTGAAGAAAAACATATTTGGACAAAGTACAGGATTTTTTGATCATTTACATCCCTACTAAATGAATCTCAAGCAATTTGCTTACGAGAGGAGTTGGTATTTTAACATTGTCTGTTTGTAATGTAGCAAAGCTTCAAACTCCTGAACCTCTCCTGGCACATATATTTTCTGCTGTTTCATTTTATGTTTTAATCTGGTGCAATCTGGAAATAATTTGTTTTTGAAAGAAATCCTGTTAATTTTATGATACTGATTAGTTTTTTTTATTTTCTTGTGTTGTGTTGGGTATGTAACAAGATGGTAATTTTTTAAAAGATTTTTGTGTTAGGTTACTGGAGGGACTGAAAATATGTGCACTCTGTAGACTGTTTTACAGTTTACATCTCAATTTTTACTACGATTAATATCAAAGATGGATGAAAGATGGCTCGATTGTTCTGAATGTTCACAAGGAAATAGCATGACATATCTTGTGCTCTTTGCTATTTCCTGCCTCTGTTTACATTTTGTATTGCTGCTTTCCTCAAGAGACATTTATAACTGTCAAAGCTGCATTTGTCATTCTCTCTTCTACAAGTATAATTCCACTGATGTAATTACTTTGTGCATGCCATAAAAACGATCAGTACTCACACTACACTTATGCACTGCAAAAGATTGTTTTTATTACCTAGAGTTATACAGATTCCATTGTTAATGTACAAATTTATTGCAGTATAAAGTAGACTGCATGCAAGACATTGCTATAACTAATAACTAAAAGGTGTAATATTGAAATAAAGATTACATGTAAATCAAGTATGCCTTCAAACTTTCTATTTTATTTACCATGAGAACATCAAGCATGCAAGTTCATGTTTAGGTTATCTTTATGTTTGAATTGAATGTGGGCAGTAAAATGTAAGAAAACAATTGCATCAATGAAATTTTCCAAAGGCTGCTTGGTGGTGCAGTTGGTTAGCACAGTGGCCTCACAGCAAGATGGTTACTGGTTCAAGCCTTGGCTGGAAGAGGTCCACCCAATAACCTTCCTGTGTGTAGTTTGCATGTTCTCCGGCTTCCTCCCACAGTCCAAAGACATGCACCTTGATTTAATAGCATGAGTTGAAACCATTGCTGATAGCTGTTCTTGTATCCTAAAGTTTCTAATTTTGGATATGCAGTCAAAAACATATTAGCTGCAATAGTAGCAGTGTATGTCATAAATACACATAGTCAGATGTCTTTCTATCTAACAATAATCTGCATAACGGTTACAGTGCACATAGCAACCAAACTGGACTCATTGGAGCCATTTCAAAGCCAGTAAAATAATCAGCAGTGTCCATTTCATGTGCAAAATGCAATGAACACACTGAATATCAATTGCCCAGCCTCAACAGAATACTGTCTTACATTTTATGGGCTATCAAAAGCAATTATGACTCACTTTATTATGATTAAGTGACAAAGCATTTCTGTAAAAAATATAGTCTTTTTTGTCAATAGGGGACATTCAAAACTGAAAAAAGAATTTTTCATCATTATTAGGTTTTTTTGTTTATTTATTTGTATTTTTCAGCAAACCCTTTATGTGGGAGTTCAGAATCTTCTGGGTGAGTATTGTGGCCTCTGCCATAAACTATCAGTATCTAGAGTTGATGGAACATTTTATTAATTATTAACATCAATCCAAATATTCATCATCATCCAATATTGCTTTTGCATACTGTGGTTCCTAAACCATATAGACAGTAAACATGAGGCTGATAGAGGAGCTTTGATTGTTCCAGCCATTTCCTCAAACAGCGATAATGTGATTTGTGCTTTGCACCACACCCACTCACTGAACTTGATGGCTTGATTTCCTGATTTGTTGCTCTTGACTCACAACAAACATTTGAGCCAAATTCACCTAAGTCTTTCCTGACATAAACTGTTACAAAACAGGAACTGATCCCATGAACAAACTAATGGTTATATGTTGGGAGCTTCTTCTAGATCTGTTTTGCTATGGTTATTTTGGGTTATTTTGTTGAATACTAAATTCACTGCATTATAAAGTGTGACTGAAACAAGTGGAATTAAAGGTTATATAATTTTATGACTAGCAAATGAAAAATGATTTAGTAGATTCTCTTTGCTGCTCCAAACATGACAGCAAACTCTTGTTAAAAATTGCCTCAGGGTTTGTGTTTTTGTGGCTTGGATCTGGCTGCTGGTATGCATGGTAGAGTATGGTAAAAAAAATTCAGAGAGAAATATGAGAATGCTACCCATAACAGCTCTGTAATATTATTTTGCGGAGATAGATGGGCAGAAAATCTCATTATATTAGGCAGTGGTGAGTTTCCCCCATTCCTTTCAAGTGTACACAAAGACTGACAGACACAGACATGCAGAGATTTATATTATTATTACTACTAGTAGTAGTAGTAAAAGTAGCTGTGGTAGTAGTAGAAACAGTAGTATATTAGACTTCAGAGGATCCAGGGCCGATAGGTAATGTTTAGTGTCAAGTGAGTCACCCCTGTAAGAAAAAAAACTATACAAAGTTCACAGTTGAACTTGGACTTTAATGTAGGAACTTTATAACTTTATAAACGGCTGCACATTAGGCTTCTGTAGTTTTGTTCACATTACAGTCACAAGAAATATTGAGAAAGCAGAACTTGCTGTATGGTTGCAGAAGTAAACAAGCAAATCCGTGAGTTGAACCAAGACAGACATTAAGGAACTTTTTTCTCTTTCTTTTCTGCAACATATATGGAAAATAGAAATAAAAGGATTCATTAGCAAGTGAGCTGCTTGTATAATTGGGCATGGTGCTTTGATCGATAATGGTTTGTACAAACCACAATGGATATGGCCATTAAAATGCTATAGCAATATACCCCAGAGAGTTTATATTCCATTGAACTGCTCTAATGGGTTTTCGGATGTATCCTTTGAAAGTGCAACAACACATGCAGTATTTATATTTCTTTGCTCAGTACAACACCTTTATTGTGAAGTTTTACTCCATTCTATGATCACTTCTAATAATAAAAATAATTTATGTGGCAATTAAATGATTATAGACAGATGAGAGGTAAAGTGTTCATGAAACAAAATGACTCAATGAGTCTATTATTTTGTAGAATAGAATAGAATTAAAACTGCAGCCAAACATATTTTCTACAATACACAAACATTTGCCTTGCTGTACATACTGTACACAGAGCTCAATATCAACCTGATTTACTCTTCTATTGACCTTTTCTGAAGAGAGTAATGATTATATGCCAGAGTTAGTGCTAAATAGTATCTGACAAGGCACGGAAAGGTCGCTCGTGCAACAGTTACAC
Organism: Kiunga ballochi; assembly: GCA_037177335.1. Taxonomy (NCBI): domain Eukaryota; kingdom Metazoa; phylum Chordata; class Actinopteri; order Atheriniformes; family Pseudomugilidae; genus Kiunga; species Kiunga ballochi. The sequence continues at coordinate 13,413,866 of JBAMIG010000013.1, read as the reverse complement.
CATGACTCGACACTGTAAACATCATACTTAACAGTCGGTTCATGGTGTTGTATAACACTAGGCCACCAGTTATCACTGGGTTGATATAGGCTACGTGGTTAACTAACAACAGATATGCTAGAAGGTATATAGTGAGTAAATCCTCCTGGTGAGATAAGAAAAATAATATAGTTTATGTGGCATCTAACTTGGAGATATGATATCAGTGTTATTTTCCTAAGTAGGCCTATATCTAATTATGTAGCCCTGGCAAACAGTAGATCTGCCTTACAGCCAGCCACACTCCCCAAACCTGTGAGAGTGTAATGTAAGCTACTAAGCTCACTCACTTCATTTTAATATATTCAAAGTAGGTTATACTTACTTTGACCTTTGTCATTCATTTTTAAATGCCTTGGGAAACTATTAAACCACACATCACTCAAGTACTCTGGCTACTTAAGTGCTTTTTTCTAGTGTAGTTTTTACCTCACTACACTCACTATATTTTAGATAAAAAAAAGTATTTTTACTTCACCACCTCATAGTTATTTTAGTTTCCTTCCATTACATATTATTTTAAACATTTCCTACAATTTTATGGAGTACATATATACAATAAAATTGATATAGTCATGGTTTATTGTCTCTATTAAACCCTGAGTTATTGGACTCTTCTGCCTATTCAGTCTTCGGGTTCACACTGTACCATTAAACCATGACACACTTCGTCCCTCCACAATATCTAAAAGCAATAAAATGACTTCTTTTTGTTTGTAATTAACATATTGTTAGTAATATTTTAACTTATGATAACCAAACTAAACAAATACTATAATGTGTTTTGTATTGCAGAGGTTTCAATAAGTTTTTTGTTTGTTTGTTTTTTCATCAATATCACTATCAGTTGTAGCTTTAGTAGTTTGTTTTTCATCAATATCACTACCAGTTGTAGTTTTAGTAGTAATAGTAGTAGTGTTGGTTACACATCAAGTTCCAGAGGATGGTGCTGAAGTCAGTCCAGTAGTGCAGTTCACTAACGTAAAGCTGTATCTACAAGAAAGGCATAGTATCAAATTTCTATTTTTTAATACGCTTGCGCCATCTATAGACGTAAAAAATAAATGTTTTAATTTTATTATTTTTCCCTGAGCATTGTTTTGCAGGTTTCATCTGGCTCTGGAATCCCTGATGTGTTCTTATCATACGGGTTTTACCGCACCTACGAGTTAAATTATTTAATATATTACTTATGGATGAGCACAATTTGATAAACTATGCTGATATTAATTAACGTGAAAAAAATTCAACGTGGTTTAAACAGTATTTTAAAAGGAATTTAAACCTGAAAGTCAAAATCCAGAGAATAATACTTTAACAAATAGTCTGTTCCTTAGCTACCAAGCAACGCGCTAGCCATGCAATGCAAGATGGCGAAAACACAACGAAACTAAAATAATATATGTCTAAAGAACCATTCAGACAGGGCATATAAATATATATCATATCAGCAGCCATTAGTGTAGCATGTAAAACTTGTCAACCAAGATGGAGGATGAAGACACAACGCTGGTGGGTGTATACGACTAATGTCGTATACAGAGATTCAGATTAAAACGATTCAAGCCACTAAAATGGCAACTCGTTGAGGACAAAGAATATATCCGATTTAGTAAATTAGTGAAGGTTTTTAGGCTAAATTCTTTAAAAACGATGTAAGAGTCATGTAGGTGTTACCATGGTAATAATTTGCTTGGTGCAATGGTAATACTAGCTAACATGTACCGTACCAAGGATATGCATTGAACCAATTATTCTTTTTTTGTTGTTTATCTTATTATATTTACTCTAAAATAACTTGTTTTATTATTTGTTTAAGTTTTGACTATTGTTAACTGTTATCTCTTTTAAAACAAAATCCTTTTGATATTTTCCCTCAGGCTTTGATAAAGTACTACTGTTGTGAGAAGTTCTTCAATCATGCTGTAAACGCGGCATCTGCAGCTCAAAAGAAATACAGCAATGATCCTGTTTATATATTTTTCCACGCATACGGCAATTTAATGCAAGGTGAGCTTAAAAGAACACATAAGTAAATTTAGTTGAACGACTGTCTTTCCTTCTTTAATATGTGTATTACTGTAATTTCATGTCAGATCAAATTGAGGAAGCCACAACAGAACTTAACACTATACGAGATGATCGAGAGCTGTCTCTGTGCACATTAATGGCTCTTGTCTATGCAGAGAAAAGAAAGCCAAACCCAGGTGATCTAACATAGTCTATTGCATCATGAATTCACTGAACTGAATATTTGTGTTGCATATTGAACAAGTCTCTTTGTATCCGCAGACAGAGAGGTTATTCAGGAACTTGATGCTAAGGTCAAAGAAGATCGTAAAAGTGCACCTCCTAAAAGTCTGTACCATGCTGGGACCTTCCTCTGGCTATTGGGCCGAAATGATAAAGCCAGGGACTACACAGAAAGAATGATCAAACTCTCCAATGGCTCTAGAGAGGTGATGTTTTTATTTTCCCGCTGTGACCATAAAGAAATGCATCAGTGTCAGTATTGGCAAGCATTGTACATGTATGAAATGATTGAAGTATTTACTTGCACTTTGTAAAATATGCATTGATGTTTCCTGTTAGGGGATTATTCTAAAAGCCTGGATAGATGTTACATCTGGAAAAGACGCCTACACCAGAAAGGCTGGAAAATACTTTGATGAAGGATTGAAAGAAAGAGCAGATGTTTTTGCCCTGATGGGAAAGGTGACACTGATTGGGAAATACTCATCCGTATTAAATTGTCTCTCAGCCACAGCTGCAAATGCTATAAAACTATAATTCTTCTCAGTTTGCACACATCTTATAATAGCACATATATTTTTTTTACCGACTTGGTTCTTGTTTGAATGTTTCTGTTGCCATGGCTACCCCTGTCGTAATTTTACTATTCTTTTATCTTCCACATAGAATATATACTTTTCTATTAAAGATCTGCAATATTACTTTAGTAAGATGTAAAATAAAAATAAATGCATTATTTGCTAGTAATTTAAACTAATCATAAATGAGGAAATGATACAAAGACAGCATGTTAAATGCAGAATTTGAAGTTGTCTGGACAACACTTTACACAATATCTTATACAATTACGAAAGGAAATAAAAACAGAACATTTGCCAGGCCCCGACAGTACCTGCATGATTCCATATCTCGTATCAATAACTAAAAGTTGTGACAAGAGTTTACATATTTGTCTACAATGATTAATGTTAAACTATTCAGGTTCAAATTACCCATGAAATCAACAGTAAAGTGTCTCAATGCAGTTAAAGTTAGCATTTTTAGACTTTTCCACATCTTGAAAGGCCTTGTCCTAACCTTTATGCTTACAGCATTATTAGTTTATACATTTATGTTTTTGTTTTAATCAAAATGTAATGAATGAATTTTGCTCTTTTTTATTCAAATTTCAAAGCATCCCATCTTTTGAGGATAATGTTAGATTTTAAAATTCTTTTGGACAGTAAAATATGTAAATAATCCCACCTTTCTTATTTATGGTTATAAATGTCTTTTATTGTGGGCATTCCATACTTATTGATCTTTCTTTTGCTTTAGGCACACTACTATGAATACCGCCAGAATTACTCTGGAGCTTTAGAGATGGTGAACCAAGTCATTGTGAGTTTCCCTGGTTACATACCGGCTCTCATTAAAAAGATGAAACTCTTGCTAAGCCTTCAAGACTGGGACCAAACCATAGATGCAGCACACAGGTACTAAAATGATGCCAATATACAGAGCTTTGATCTTTCTCTGTGCAGTCATGTATAAACTTGCTTTGTTGCACTCAAAGTTATAATAATAAAAATTATATAACACACATAACAACAACAGTGCAATTCTACCCTTGTGGCCCTACCTTTTTGCTTTATTGCAAAAAGTGGAAGTGCCTCCTTTGCAAAATAAATATTGGCCCTCAAAGGTGCCAGTTAACAGGCTAACTGTTCTTTGAAGAAAGAGACACATCACCCCTGCTAAACAGAAGTGAAGGACAAGAGACTGGTATTACAATTAGGTACATTTATCTGTTGACATGAGAGAATGACAAAACCTATGTAATTAGTTCTACATATAAAAAAAGTCTGAGCCTTAACAAATGATCCAGCAGTCTGCAGATGAAACACTGACATGTTCCCTCAAACTTGCACATGTGACAAAGCCACTGTGAACCAAAGCCAGTGCATCATAGAAAGATCTTTGAACCAAACTGCAGCAATCGAGTAGAATTTCTCTGAGTTGTGATAGGAACAGTAAGAAGAGCTTTTACTCAGATTGCAGCAAGTCTGATCTTGGGGAATGGATTGGGAGGCAAGCAGCAAACTGTATTCCTTACTTCATTTGGCTGGCTTCACAGTTCCTTTTAGATGTAATATTATTTGTCTAAGAGCTCAACACAAAATGGCAGGAGTATCAGATATTCTATTGCTACCAATAAAAGAAATACAAGCTTATTAACTCCAGGAGATGGACTTTGTTCACACTATCTTGTATCATATTTCAGGCTTTTACAGAAAGATAAAAATAACCTGGAAGCACTACAGATGCTAGCTCTGCATTCTTTATGTCGAGAAGGTGATATCACTGAGGTGAAGTTAACACCTTATTTACATTTTTATTTTTTGAGTTCATCAACAAAAATGAAGTTCTGATAATGGAGCTGTGGGAGCTTGTTCGCATAAACTGTTTTATTTTCTCCATCTACTGACAGGCAGTGAAGCAGCTTTCAAACCTCATCAGCAGCTTAGAAATGCTGGAACCACACAACCCGGAGCTTTTCTACCGAATGTCTCTCGCCTTTACCCGTGTTGTAAGACCATTTTCCAGTATTCTCTTCTAATGCTCAATGCTACCGCTGGTGTCTTTGTTTATTCCCCTTCTCCAGCTCAATTCCCAGCTCTTCTTCTAATTTTTAACACCCAGAAAAACCTTCAGATAATTTCCAGCTAAATAGTTTGAGCTGAGTATTTCCTATGACTGTAGCTAGTAGCTGTAAATACTTTATGATTTACCAGAGAATAATTAGTTAGATTTTTTTTTAAAGGAGACTCCATTTCTTCCCTGTTCCTTGTTTGCTAAATAGGATTTTGTGCACAATGTAATTCTGTCATATCTGAAAATAATTAAGTGGCATTACTTTTCCGTAATAAAGCCTTTTGAGTAATCTGATTGCTTCTCAGAATCCAAAGCCATGCATTTCACTAAAACTATTGTTTGGAACTAATATTTTGAGCTAATTGCTATTTATTGGTTTTATTTTATATGTTTGGCATTTCTTTGTGTTTCCAACAAACTGCTTCTAAAATTGCAGTTTATGTCAGTGTTTTTAAAAAGTTGTTCTTGGACTTTATTATCATTAGAGTTCTGATGAACATCCATCCATCCATTCATCCATTTTCTACCGTTTTATTTCTAAACAGGTTCACGGGGTCAGATGAACATGTTTAAACATCATTTTTCTAAGGATTCTGATCATGATGCTACACATACAGTAAAATCCCTAAACCAGAATAATTGTGTATTAGGTCTGGCTGTTGGCCTTTTTTGTTGGACTAAAAGTAATTTTTGGTCTATACTTATTCTTATAATATTTATTATATTAGTTTTTGCTGTCAGACAATGATAAATTGGTGTTGAGAAGTTTTATATTCCCAGTATATAATCCCTGCAAAGCCTTCATTTGGGTCATGTTTTATGGTAGAATTCTTTGGATGTAGAATAAAATAAAATGCAATAAATAATAATGCACTGCTAATATATTTTTTAAATGTCACAGTTAGATTTAGCAAATAAAAAGGTTTCTAAAGTAGAGCTGTAGAATTTATGAAATCCAAGATTTTTTATGAAATGACCCCTCTACTTGTCAGGTGTTTTTAACTGGCACAAAATTGCAGTCCTTCATACTTCTTTTTTTTATCTTGCATTACAGTGCGGGCGCAGTGAAAAAGTGATTGAGCAAACATTCAGAATGGTGGAGAGAGCTTTTTCTGTGGCATCAGAGGAACCAGATTTAGCCACAGAGTTGGGCTATCAAATGGTGCTTCGCGGTAGAATCAAGGAGGCCATGAAGTGGTACAAGACTGCCATTACCAACAGGGAAAAGGCTAGCGTCGCGGCTTTGATTGGTAACAAGTTTGCACAATGTTTTGGACCCAAATGAATATAGTTTTACAGGTGTATTTTTTTCCTTTAACCAGGTATAGCTCATTGCCAGCTGATAGAGGGGCAGAATGAAGAAGCAGCACAGCAGCTGGAATTTCTCGCAGAGATTCAGCAATCCGTAGGGAAAGGGGTAAATCATTTTATACGGTTGTTTTAAAGGAGAATCTTATAATTCTGTTGATCTTTTGGTGGAATAGCTGCTGCAGGAAACCATTTGTTTCCACCTTTTCTGTTACAGGTTTCTCATGATTTTGGTTTCTTTAAGCGTTGCTTTTGATAATGCATCAAATAATTCTGCCAGGTTTTCCTTTTTTTGGTATTTATTTTACCAAATTATCTTTCCTTATTTATGTTTCTTAATTTATTTCTTCTGTTTCTATGTTTGTTTTTTCTATCTGCTTGTTTTTATTATTACTTATTCTTTTAATGTCTGTTTTAGGAACTTTTGTACCTACAGGCAGTGCTGGCAGCAAAAAAGTGCCGGTCACAGGAAGAAGTCACCAACCTGCTGAATGAAGCTGTGGATGCACACTTCTCGTCACTCCAGGGTCTGCCTCTAGGAGTCGAATATCTAGAGAAGATGAATCCTGACTTCCTCTTGAATATTGTCAAAGAGTATCTTTCTTTGTGCCCAACTAAGGTACTTCTAACAGAATCATAATGTATCGTTTATTTGGGGGCTTCACATGTTAATCTAAATTCAGGGCCTTTATTTTGAAGGGTACAAAAAAGCATTTATTTTCCACTTGTGATTTTTTTAACACATTTCTCATCAGTTAATTTTTAAGACTTGTATCATAACCCTTTGTAGTAAATGACATTTTCATTGTTGTCCTCTAAGCCCCCTGCTGCTGGCCAACCTCCTGCTCCTCAGCTTCAGCACTGCGCTACGTTGTTGGATACTGTGGTTAAGATAGTACCAGGTCTGCTTCATGCTGTCTTCCTGTTAGCTAAAGTTCGATATCAGTCGGGTGAGTACTATAGTAAACTATGTTTATATCTTTCCTCTAGATTGAATTTACATAGCATTGCTTCTGTTTGTACACAGGGGACATCGATGTTGCCCAGAACAGTCTACATCACTGCCTGGATCAGTGTCCATCTCATGCAGATGCTCATCTGCTTATGGCTCAGATTCATTTGCTTCAGGGTAACGTCATGATGTGCACCCAGTCTCTTGAACTCTGTCTCAGCCATAACTTTGAGGTAAAATCACAGTCACTATTACATTGTTATTGACTCTTGACTCTATAAAAGACTAATTTATCTACTGCGAGATGTGCAAACACTTTCCACAGTAATTCCTACATAAATTTTATACTTACATGGACCACCCTCCTTTGTTTGGTTATTTTACTCATTTATTTGGTACCTATGCAATGTCTTTGATATCTATGCAAGTTAGCAAAGTCTTTCTTTACTGCTTGGTGCAGCTCATTTATCTGGCATCTTTCTCTCCTCACAAACACTCAGACTCAAGTTTCTTTGATCCGCTACTTTTAATTCATGTGTAAATCTTTGCATCACATGCAGAAGGAAACCTACACTGTTGCCAGCTAAACAACATTAAATGTCCCTTTTGGCTCTTGAAACAAATTTTTCTAAAGAAACCACCTACTAAAGATTATCGCATCATAGCTCTGCTGTGTCCCACTGCATGCACACTGAAAAATAGATTCATACTGTAGTATTACCTGATGAAGTGATTATCAGTACACATTGAAAGTGGCAACCAGGTTTTACAGTAACTATTGCAGCAGATCTGACTATATTCTCTCTAAAAGATGGAAGAAAAAAAAAGCATCATGGCTGCTGTTAAGAAAGTTTATGCTATTAAAAAAGCACAGATGAAGGCATCTTATCTATTTGTATGTTATGATGTTTGAAATGTATTTGAAATATGCAAAAAAAGCAGTTCGGGTTTGTCATCAAATTTCTGCTCAAATTGTTTGAGCATAAAAACTGTAACACTTAAAAGTTTCAGTCTATGTGTTTTATAGTAAGCAGAGATGGATTATCACACCATTATGCATATATACATATATATATGTACATGTACATATATATGTACTCTATACATACATAACAAATTTATTAACCCTCTTTTTTTACTCTCACATATTGTATAACATGATAAAAAAACGTTTGCTAAAACATTACTATCATTGTAACACAGCTGTACCTGAAACATAAAACATAAAAATAATAAATAAAATAAAATACAAAATAAAAATCAGGATTTTTAAAAAACATTACAGATTTGCTGCAAACATCCTCTCACTTCCTGTTGTTAATTTACTTACAGAGCTGGGAACTACAATATTGTTACAAGTGCTTTTAAAATATTCAAGTGGAAGTGAATGGTAATATATACCCAATATACCCACTGACACCCAGAGTGAACAAGTTCTCAGTCACCGTTAATAAAAAACACACTCCTGTCTGATATCTTGTGGTGAATCTTTTTTTCTTGCATGAATCTGTGAGAGATCTGTCTAAATTATTTGGCTTATATTGATGAAGAGATTGCTTATTCACTGAGATCACATTTTATTGTTCATCTCAGATTCGAGACCATCCATTGTACCACCTTATTAAAGCTCAAGCTAAGAAGAAAATGGGTGACCTTGAAGAGGCTATTCAGACACTACAGATGGCTATGAATCTTCCAGACGTCCGCAGAGCTGGATCATCGTCCAAGTCTAAGCACAAGAAGATGGAACTGAGCTCTGCCGACTGTGTATCTATATTTTTGGAGTTAGCTGAAGCTCTACGGCTCAGTGGGAAACAGGTAAAATTTGTCTTATAATTTTAACTTTAAAACTATTGATGTTCCAATAAATCTGAGTTTTAAGGAACATATAATAAGAAGATAAATGGGTTGTATATTTCAGCATGAGGCAGCAAAAGTGATGCAGGATGCCATCAATGAGTTCTCTGGAACCCCTGAGGAGCTACGTGTCACTATTGCTAATGCTGACCTGGCCCTGTTGCGGGGTGACATGGAGCTGGCACTGAGTATGCTGAGAAACATAACCCCAGAACAGCCTTATTACATCCAAGCTAAAGAAAAAATGGCAGACATATATCTGAAGCACAGGAGGGAAAAACGGCTGTATGCAAGCTGTTACAGGTGAGAAATATATTGTGACTTAAATGAATGAAAAATACATTTAAATCTGAGAAGATTTGCTGAAGAAGAAAAAGACTGTTTCCAAAATTAACACACATTTCGGAAAGTTTGCGAAATCCATGATGTAGAAATAATGGGCACAAGACCTCATACTCAATATAGATGGAGTTTGATCTGAAATGAAGAAATTTGTGCTTCTTACAGGGGTGATGGTATTCTGACGTGACGATTGGGGATTAATTTTTTTTTTTATAAACGAGGACTCTTGCTCTTTATCATAGAGATTATAAAACGGTGGTCGTAGTTTAACTAAAAGTTTCTCTCTTGTTCTATTGGCACATTTAGCCTACATAAAGCACTTTTGACAAAATGCCGATCGGAAAAAAAAACTGCGTCATGTCGGCTAATCATGATCCAAAACATTTCTAAATGTACAAAAATAAAGAAACTAATTTTTAACACAGTTCAAGTTACTGTCTGACTATTTTATTTTTTTAGATACTCCCCTTTTTAGGAGGAGAATGCAAAGGTGTTTTGATTAATTTTCATTAGCAACACAAAGCAACAGAACTTACAATAGATAGATTATTTATTTATTTACTGTGGTGTCATTAAATAGAAAGTTTTTAGGGGTTTTACATTACTAAAATATAAAAACCTTAAATAAAAACTTAACGGAACTGAAAGTTTGAAATCAACACTAATTTGAATCCAAAGTCTCATTTTTTCCCTAAACTGAACTAAATAAAACAAACATTCCCTCAAAACACTTTTAAATGCATAAAAATGATTAATGCTTAATGTTCATAATGTACAAAAGTAGCTTTCATTAGACTACAAACAAATGTTTGCGTTCTAAATGTATTAGAAGTATTATTAGCTCTGACTTCACATGTGTAACAAAACTACAGCGAAAAGAAAACTATGCACAGACTGGTCTAACCTACAGTAATGTAAACTAAGCTAAAAACTACTCATGTTGTGCTGATGAATATGAAACTGTGCAAAGGTTTCTGAAGAACGGTGGTAAAACCTAAGGCAGCTGTTGAACTTATGTTTAAAGTTGATTCAAAAGCAAAGCTGTTGTATTAAATCGGACAGTTATACGGATTAAATAATCGCAGTCCCGTGCCTGCATAACAGGCTGTGTTATAAAGTTATTTATAAAATTATTTTTAAAGTTACATTTCTTTTAATAGTTAATAGTTTCATAGTTATAGTATATTCACTTCTGCAGAGTAAACTGAAAACTGAAAACACTAGACACCATATTGTCATCAGATGGAGCTTTTTTTTCTGTTATACTTTTTTTAGCTGTAAAATAATCCCAAATCTGGCTCTGCCAAAAGACAGATGAGGATTTAAAATGCCTAAAAGTCACTTGCACATTTTAAAAGTGTGTTGAAAATGTTCAGGCACAGGGTTATTTTTGGCCATCACCCCTATTCTTATTTTTAGTTTTTTAACTAACCAAAGTATGAACAAAGACCATCACAGAGACATGCATACATGAGTTATCTTGCATCTCTACAAGTAGGGTTCTATTATGCAATAGCTGTGATAAAAACATGAACATTTCAAACAAAATGAAGATTTAAACAAATGCTACAGAAAAATAATCTGAAATTAAATTAAATAAAAAAAATACTGTATTAATCCCAGTGTAAACATTTGAAATAATTCAAACATAACAAAAATATAACTGCTTTAAACTTTATAATCTTTCTTTTGTGTTTAAACATTTTCATTTCTCTGAAATTTAGGTTTGAAAAAAAAAGAAAAATTGGATTGTATGTGATTCCTCTTTGTATCTTTTCATCAGAGAAATGGTGGAAAAGCTGCCCAGTCCTCACACATATCTCTTACTCGGTGATGCCTACATGAACATTCAGGAGGTAATCAAAAATGGGATTTAATGTCTGTTACATATTTGGGATGTACACATAGAGTCTTTTAAAATATATATTGTCTAATGTTTTAAATATTTATATGTAAAGCACTGCTCTGATCAAATAAAAATACCACTGTTGAAGCTCTCACCTAACGTAGCATTATAATTTAATTACACTTTAATATTTACGCTTTCCCGTGTATGTTATTATATCTAGATTATTACTACGGTCCTATAGACTGGGCAATATCAGCAACACAAGACAGTCTCTTGGAAAACTGTTAAAAGCATTGATGTGAGCTACTGAGCTGATAAATGAAAGCCGGATGGTTTGACAAACATTATACAGAAACATAATAACCTTAGCTTTTATTAATAGGCATTTCACAGACTGGGTCCAAAGAAATGTGGGGTGTAGGACTAAACTATTTACACTTTTACATCAAAACTGAGACAAGAAAACAAACAATGGCAATCATTAGTAATAAGTTCAGGTGGAACAACAGATTAAAGACCAATCACAGAGTTCATCAATAACTGTTTACAGTGGAAAAGGAAATAATGTAGCCTAAACTTAGTGGCTGACTTTTGTGGAATAGGTTTTTTAAATCATTGACTCAAAGACTAAGAAGTCATCTCTTACAGACATTCTTGGATAATAACAGATTTTCCCGTTGTTGAAACCTGATTTAGTTGTGGTGGAAGGTATGACGGTTTCATTCAGGGCCAAAGAGGTTTTCCTAATCCATCCATTAGAAACTGTATATTCAGACTCTCCTACCGCTGATACTATAAATGGCATTTAAATGGTAAACAACTCCGAGCTTGTTTACAGCGTTTAGCAACTTATATTTACAAAAGCCTAAAACCAGCCACAAATTGTGACATGTTTGAATGTGTGTTTATGTTCAGCCTGAAAAAGCAATTGAGGTTTATGAGCAGGCTCTGAAGAAAAACCCCAAAGATGGAGCTTTAGCCAGTAAGATTGGGAAAGCTCTTGTCAAGACTCACAACTACATTAAGGTTTGTGTTTATCTCATTTCAAGATTAAACACGTGCAAGCTTGATGTTTTGATGCAATACTGATGTTTCTATTACAGGCAATTAATTACTACGAAGCAGCCCTAAAGAGTGAGCAACAGCATTTCCTGCGCTACGACCTCGCTGAGCTTCTGATGAAGATGAAGCTATACGAGCGCTGTGAGCGAGTCCTGCTGGAAGCTCTGGCTCATGAACCGGGTATCTGAGAAGTTACAATATTTCATCAGCTGGGATTAAAATTTCTTCACACGCATGACAACACAAGCAACACTGCAGGAAAACACACAATATACACCCAAAATAGGCTAGATTTTCTTTATTTTTGTTTTAAAAAAATAGTTATTAATTTTGTGGGGCTGGAAGATCTCGTTAATATTCATACTGGAGTCAGAATCCATCCCAGTTTTCCAAGAAAAACAGCCTGTTTAACCACTTTTGGGTGCTACAGTAAACCCTTCTATAGTGGGCCAAAAGTGTGTGTGTTTTTATTTTTTATATTTCTCTAACCATGCCTTGTACACGATCACATCTTGTTGTCATGGTAACTGTAGCCTCCTGAACTGCTTGGCTCCCATTTGCATCTTTAAAGCTATGTTGGTGTGTTTCTGTAATTCTAACTTTTCTCTTCTTCCCCTCATCCAGTGAATGAACTTCCTGCCCTTTCAGATGATTGTCGTTATCTGGTCCTGTTGGCAAAGATCCAAAGTAAAGTGGAAAAAAATGAGGAAGCTTTATTTTCTCTACAAAGAGTAAGTCAGTGTAGTTAGTTCTCTTGTCATAATTTGTGTTGGATATTTTTACATTGCTATTTCTAAGACCTACCTGCTGCTTAAAGGACAGAGATTATCTGAGATTATTGACATATTTAGATATATTTTCCTTCTTTTATTATCTACACTGATAATCGTGCTTTTCTCATTTCCATAATGATGTTGTTTATTTGCCATTTATAGGCCCGAGACGTGCAGGCCAAGGTGCTGAAGCGCGTGCAGTTGGAGCAGCCTGATGCTGTCCCCACACAGAAGCAACTCGCCGCTGAGATCTGTGCTGAGATCGCCAAACACTACACAACTCAGAGAGGCTATGAGAGAGCAGTCAAATTCTACAAAGAAGCTCTTGTGTATTGTGAGACAGATCGCAAGGTCAGTGCGGCTGAATCAAAACCGTTGTGTGTACTTACCGCAGCTGTGCGTAACAAGGGTGTGCATCTTTTTCACTTGTGTCTGTTTTTGTTTTAACCTTTTCCTTATTATGATTATATGTGATGGGGTTTGTTTAAAGTATGGTTTCAGCAAAGGCTTTGATTTATCTGCTCAATATTGCACACAGAATCTTGTGACAGGAATTTATTCTGAATGAATGCACTCCCTGTTCTTAGGTGATGCTGGAGTTGGCACGGCTATACCTTACTCTAGACAACGTTGATGCATGCAAGGACCAGTGCAGTATCATTTTAAAGAGTGACCAGTTTAACGAGGATGCAACTCTGGTTTGTTTTTGTTTTTTTGTTTCTTTGCCACCTCATTTGCACTCACTACCTTTTCCTGCCTGTACACATATAAGACAAGCGTAATTCTCATTTATGTTTTTATTTAGATGATGGCAGACATTATGTTTAGGAAGCAGGACTATGAACAGGCAGTCTTCCATTTTCAACAGCTCTTGGAGCGTAAACCAGGTGAAGCCTGTTTCTTTTTTTTTGTTTCAAAGCTGAATAACCAAGCAAACGGATTATTTTGCAGTCTCCAAATGAAAAACATAATAAATGTCATGCTCTTTTTTTTTTCAGACAACTACCCAACTCTGTCACGTCTCATTGACTTGTTGAGGAGAGCTGGCAAGTTGGAGGAAGTCCCCAGATTTCTTGATATGGCTGGAAAACATTCTTCCAGGACGAAATTAGACCCCGGCTTTAACTACTGCAAAGGTCTTTATCTTTGGTAAGTTGAAGGACTCTCTTGCTAAGATTACAACTTCTAATGTTCTTTAGAGTCTTGTGAATAATCCTGTGCTACCTGCTCAGGTACACAGGAGAACCAAATGATGCTCTTCGACATTTTAATAAGGCTCGGAAAGACAATGACTGGGGTCAGAATGCTGTGTATAACATGATTGAAATCTTCCTAAACCCTGACAATGACACAATCGGAGGAGAAGTGTTTGAGAATCTGGATGGGGAAATTGGGTAAGGGGACTTTGTGAACAGAGTTGCTTACAGTAGAAATGACAGAAAGCTTCCTACTGTTTGAAACAGTTTTCTAAGTGTTTCTGCTTTGCCTCTCCTCAGCAACTCCACAGAGAAGCAGGAGTCAGAGCAGCTAGCTGTGAGAACAGCCGAGAAGCTGCTGAAGGATATTAGGCCTCAGACAGCAGGCGGGCACGTACAACTACGCATCCTGGAGAACTATTGCTTGCTTGCGACTAAGCAGAAGGCCAGTATAGAAAAAGCCCTCGGTGTTTTCACAGAGGTTGCAAACAATGAGGTAAGTAAACCTCAGATGATGAGCATGAGTTACATCGCAACCGCTTGTGTAAATATATCCAGACTAAGCTGTGCATTATTACACCATCTCTTTTATTCTCACATGGTGCCCTTTAGTTACACTGTATGTCCTGCATTTCAGTGTAAGAAGTTAATTCCATTGACTATATAATGTATGTATTGACTGCTTACATAGTAATAGTTTAGTCATGCAAGTGGATTGATGTTTCCAGATTTGTCGTCTCGTGTCATTTTTTGGTTCAACTCAGACAGACCACGTACCAGCGCTGCTCGCCATGGCAACGGCTTACATGATGCTCAAACAAACTCCTCGAGCCAGGAACCAGCTTAAACGCATAGCTAAAATGAACTGGAACATTGCTGACGCTGATGAGTTTGAGAAGAGCTGGCTGCTTCTGGCAGACATATACATCCATTCAGGGAAGTTTGACATGGCTGGGGACCTTTTAAAGAGATGCCTCAATCATAACAAGGTCAGCCTAAAACTTATTCACATAGGCACATGTTATCTTTACTTTGAAAGTTTGTGTTTCTATTAAACTCAGAACCCAATTATAACTTTTTTCCCCCAGTCATGCTGCAAAGCGTATGAATATCAGGGCTACATAATGGAAAAAGAGCAGGCTTTCCGTGATGCAGCACTCAACTATGAACTGGCTTGGAAATATGGAAATCAAACTAACCCAGCAATTGGTACATTAAGAAAAATCAAATATCTTGTTTATTTATCATAGTGATCAGCAGAATTATGTTTCTAACTTAAATGTCTGCTTTTCCTTCAGGATACAAGCTTGCTTTTAACTACTTAAAAGCAAAAAGGCATGTTGACGCCATAGACGTGTGTCATAAGGTGAGATCTCTGTAAATGGGTCTTAACTTTGGATGTCTTGGTTCTGGTTTCATTCTTTAAATCTGCTGCATTTCTATCCACAGGTTCTTGCTGTTCATCCAAATTATCCAAAAATGAGGAAAGAAATTTTGGACAAAGCTCGAGCTGCCTTGAGATCATAGCGTTGCAGCCGTGTGTGCCTCAGTGTGCATGCCGAGAGAGAGCAGACATAAAAGTAACATTTATGTAATAAAATTGATTCTCTTTGAGCAAATTTGCTTTTGTTGTATGGGTTTTGTGGTCAAGTTGAAAATGAGCAGCTATTTGTCTTATTTCTTTGGGGAAAACTTCAAACGCATTACTATGATGATTTTCTGTGCACATAAGAAGCTGCTTGTCGGCTGGTCAAAGAAAGAACAGAGATGCTCCGGCATTTGCAGACATAAACCAGCTATAAAAAAGTTTTTGCAGCCAAAAATATGAGAACCACACAGAGATCTAAAGAACTTTAACCATTTATTATAAAAAAAAAATCCTATTTGTATAATTTATTGTAGCTGACTGAAGATTTTGAATATTTAAAGTGTTTTGTTTGTGTTTTAAATAAAGTTGTTTAGATATATAATTCAGATTTGATATTTTATTTCTGAAAGTCTGCCCCACTGAATACGGTTAAGAACACGATATTGATAAAGCATCCACACTGTTATGTCCACAATGGACACATTGGACACACAGAGCTTTAATGGACATTATAACCTGGCTGCCTGCCGCGGGTAGGAAGCTGTGGGGGACTCGGTCCCTACAGATGGAGTCTCTGTCTCTGTGCAAGTAAGAGACAGAGAGGCTTCAAAGTGAGCACTAGAGCAGACTCCCTGCGGCAGAATCCACGTCTTGACTCCTGCAAGTATCCTCCTCTTTGTTAGCGACCTCCGTGGGAAATTTCAGGGATTAGACGTTGTGAGCGAGGGTCAGCACGAGCTTTCAAAACTTTGATCGATGAATGTTTATTGATTCACGATGAGCGGACTCGAAACTTTTCTTTCCCTCTCCTTTTTTGGTTTTTTACCATATTTGCTGGACCATGTGGGGTTTTTTTTGGGTTAGAAGTCTGCTTGTTCATCAACTTGAAGCTCTGCGGGTATGATGTGGGGTTTCTTAGAGGTTTTCCTGGATGCAGTGGGGAATACCGCGTTCTTTCCCTATCTGCAACCCAGCAACTGTCCCAGTGAATGACCAGTAAAACAAATCCTATTAATGACACGGTCACTGACTCTGAGAAGAGCAGTCACCAATATTTTGGGGTCGAAATCGTTGACTGTGGTCGAAATAGGTATAACGTCTTTCGTAGGTTTGTTTATCGCAAGTTTCATTATACAATGCTAATTTAGAGGAGGGATTTGATTTGGATAAAAAGTGGTTAAAGTTTGCCGGTATCGGACCCGGTCATCTATGCGTCCTTTGTGTTTCCAGGTATGCCGTGGGTTCTGTCCCTGACGCGCATAAGTCAACCGTGCGCAAGCGCACTGGTTCGTCACCACCTTCTACCTGAGAAAAGCACACCTGGATCCAACGACACGGACGTTTTGTGAAGCCCTCGAAAAGAGGATATCTTTTTTTCCCTTTTTTTTAAGGCTCCTTAATTACTTTCATTGGACGTGAAGTAACAAACTGGTGCCCTCCAGTTAAAGCAGGATGTCATTCGTTGGATTTTCTTTAAGTCATTTACAGGATTGCCAACCTTAACCTGTGAATCAGCGACACATGGTATGCTTTTTTAACAAGTTCACAGCCGAGTTTAGTGTGTTTTCCTGTCTTACTGATAGACAGCAGAGCCGAGAGTACATATTGCAGCTGTAGTGATAAAGCAATGCATCAAAATGTTGCCCTTTATGCTTTTAATGTCTGAATTTTACAATTTTACAAAATATTGTTAGCCAGTCATCATCATCATGATTATATATAGGCTATATATATATATATATATATATATATATATATATATATATATACATACATTTGTTTTCCTTTCCTCTACTTTGACTTCCTTTTCTTTTCTCACAGCTGCTCT
>JBAMIG010000013.1:13380836-13395011 GCA_037177335.1 Kiunga ballochi | reverse complement strand
CTGGCATTTGAAGATGTGGGATCTAAGTAATTTTTCTCCACCAGTTTAAAGCACACAGACACACACACACACACACAAATTAGCATTGTCTTTAAAAACAGCAGAAATTTGCATCTCTAAATTTGACCGATCCCCCATTCTCTCTTTATAAGAGAGATTGACATAAACGGTAATTGATTACCATGATAGGTTAGTGTATGGTTGCTCCGGTGGCCACAGATGGTTAATCTACAGTACATGTACAGTACCATTTGCAGCTAGAGACTGTATCAACTCACTCTGGTTGGGGCTGCATGCTGTAGCTGCTCCTAATGAAGGAAACTGCCTGTGCATGCTTCCTCTTTATCACATCACTTCCCTCTTCTTCTCTAATTCCCTGCTTCAATCATAAATTCATATGATCCTCCAATGTTATTAATTAAACACATGCATTTGAGCTACATAATCAAAAAAGCTCTGAGTTATTTTAATTCTGGTTAAAAATCCCTTTAGCTTTGTTTACCTTGACATGAAATAATAACATTATTCCCATGACCAAAAGGTTGCATTCTGTCACAGTGAGAATAATGCATGCATTAAAAAGACACCAGCACTCACGGGTGAAAGGACCTGAGGCAGAAGGGTTGACACTGTCACTGCTATCCCCACTCTCGCTGCAGGAGACCTCATCATCAGACTCCCGCACAGAGGAGCATGGGGAGGAGGAGGCTTCCACCTCCTCAAATTTCCTTTTCAATATTCCGCTCATGGCCTTGCCGCATCTGCACCTGAAACCCAGAGACAGCAGAGAGGCCACGCATTATTTAATATCTAGTTTAGGGTCTTCGTTATCCTCAGTTCACTCAATTAGCCACCAATCCGGACTTCACAACTTTCACACGAACACACACACATACACACAGAGAATCTCTCATGCTGCTGTCCCAGCTTCAAGGCGTTCACTGGACCATTGATCACCTTTGCACAAAGGCGCAGAGATGGAAAGAGAAAGCTGCTAATTGCACACTATGTCTGCCTAACAGGGAGTTCATTTTGTTATGTGATTGAGAGGTAGAAGGAAAAGACTGACTTCACTAACTTGTCTGTCAGGATTAACTTAGTACAAAATATAATACAATGTGAAACAAACATAGTTTCATAGATTTTAGCTGTACCTATTAAGCAAATAATCATTTCTAACATATACTAACATAACATATAAAAGCAACCTTTAGACAGTGGAATCCATTCATCCAACTCATTCATTCGGGCAAACTGACATGAGGTGTGGTGATGAGTTTTTGTTTTTTTTAATCCAGGTGCAAGCATACATTTCTGTGTAGCTATCCAAAACATGACTTTATTTGTATTACGTGATGCAGATGTATCCCTATCCTGTAAATCTGTAATGAGAAAAAGAAAAATAATTAACAAAAAGGCCTCAGGTGAATGCTGTTATAGCTGAGGCAGCACAGAGGAAAAAAAAAATCTATACAGCGAATTGCTACAACTGCTTTTAAAATCTTCTGCAAATGCAACCAATAATCACATATCATAAAACACTGTAAAAATAGTGAAGAAGCAGATATAATTGCTTCGAGAGACACAGATGCACATACAGTGAAAAATAAACCTTTTATCCAGTTTAATGTTCATGGAAGTCACTCATGCAAAGGTTTTGTAACAGACCACTTCAATGTCATGTGAGAGAATCCATTAACTCTGCTGACCGATGATGCAATTAGAAAAATAAACAAGAACAGGTTCATCCATTAAATACACTAAAACTGATTGTTATTACTGTGAAACTATCCAACAGTACATATATATATATATATATATATATATATATATATTAAAGTGCATTGTGTTTCTTGTATTTTAATGGCAGTAACTGGAACATCATGTCACAGTATAAAATAGAATTGCAGTGCTGCAGTGGCATTGCAAGGATTGCTATGACTGGCAGTTTCTCCCTCACTGCTTTCTCTCTCAGAACCTGGAATCAGTAAAGACGGCATACATCTTCAGTCAGTCCCACTCTGTCTATCTGCCAGAGCAGCTTGTGGGGGAGTTCCATTCACAGACAACCTCGGTGTTTCATCTGGGATCTGCTATCAAGTCATTACAGATGCAAATGCTGCCTGGGAGAGAGGTGCAACCCAGAGCAGACTAGCAGTGCCAGCAAGAGGGTCATTGTTCCCTGGAGGCTGTGCTTGTTCAGTGCAGTGACATGGCACGGCTAAAATTTGGAGAACCTCCAGCATCAACAGCTCTACCTACAATTAAGGAATGTGAAGCATCCTCCATGTGGGAGAAAATGAAGGAGAACGGAGTCAGTCAGGATAACCTAATTGAAAAGATTTCTTTTCATAAAGAATTTATGATGATTTGGATGAAAAATATGTGGCTGTATCCTGACTTGAAGGGAGCTGTTTTTTACAGTCTATAAAGCAAAGCAAGCAGGCTTACCAGAAAGTGAATTTCTTCTCCCATCTGAATGAGCATGACGGGACTAAGATTAACTAGAACGGGAATGCATTACATAATCATCTCTTGTGAGATTTTCAAATGTGATCAACCAAAGCTGCTAATATCACTAAGAAAAATAAACAAAAAAGCCAAAATAGATATTTTTTTACTTTCCCTCGTTATTTGTGCCAAACAGGAATGGAAATTTCCACCAGAGATGACCTGTGCAATTTTAGTCCATTTCCTAGTGAGGGTCCTAATTTGATACCATTGTAGGAAGCATATTTGTACGCTTAGCCCTTAGCTGATACTGCACTAGGCTTTGATACTAAAAGTGGTTTCCATGGAGATTCTAATGTACTCTCACTACTAGTGCTTCCCCATATGGCAGTATTTCCAGTGTTTAATACTGTGCATGAGGACACTCAACAACAAAGCAATGATGTCAGAGCACATTCTGTTCATACGCTTATTCCTTTCTCAGATAATGTGTTACAGATTTGTCTGCTTTCTGTTATGACGCCATGAAAAGTTAAAATCTTGACACACATTGGGCAATGAGATTGTAAATCACAAAGCAATGGATGTTATGCTGTAGGTTGAACCTCCTTCATTGTGGCTGAATAAAAGGCAGAAATTGGTGCTCCTCTGCAACAGCTTTTTCTTTGTCTTCACTGTTGCCTTACCACTAAGCGAGACTGGGCAACACACACTATTGTAAAAGGGAAGAAAAAAAAATTCCAGAGAAAATAATGCAGCAAAAGGCAGCTTGGAAAGCCCCTCCCTAAGTTTGCCTCTGTGTGAGCTCACATCGAGTACAGATACCAACTCTTATCCCTGATCAACAGTGCTCACAGCGTTTGCATCCTAAATGCAATGATTTTTCTCTCATCATTCACAAAGTTCCCACCATCACAATAAACGGATCTGACCATGAAAGGCTTAAAACGCTCATTCCAAGTGATGCCAACAAGCCTATGGCATCTGGAGCAAGTCATGACACATCAATCCTAGTGACTACATAGCACTTCTGCATATGTGTGTGTGTGCATGTGTGTTAGCCCTCACAAGAACAACTGACCTGTATCCACTGGCAGAGAGTGACTCCTTTCACCTCTTCTCGCAGTGCAGCCACGAAGTCACAAACGCGACTATTCAAAGAAGGTGAAACATGATGAATGAAGAGATTCCCATTTTGTTTCAGTCCACTGACATGCAGCGACCCCCAGGCTCCATGGGCATGAGAAAGAAGGGTGCAGGAGAGTGAGGGAGACTAGTAATTTTCCAGCTCTGACTGCACTGTCGGTATCATATGCTTTATTGTTACAAGACGACAGTCTTTCTCACTTTAGCTCCCTCTCTGTCAATGTGTTGCTCTCTTCTTCTCTTTCTCTCTTTGGTCACACAAAGGCTCATTAGCTGCAGCTGGCTGAAAGGCAGGAGCCTGACTGGAGCAGAGTGGAGCAGAGCAGAGGCAGCCTGTGAGATCACATGGGTGGGATGTCTGAGAGAGAGAGTCAGGCGTGCCTCTGCTACTGCTGTCTGCAGATATTTTTACCAACATGAGCTGGGGAGAGGGAGGAGGACAGCAAAGGGGGTTGGGGTTGATTAGGAGGGAGCAGAATCGAGAAGGGGGGGGGGGGTAACAAAATGTTGAAGAAACTGATGAGGGAAGGTATGTGGGAGATGCAGGGCAGTGGGAAAATGGGGCAAAGGGGGTCTAACAGAAATGCAGAGAGAAGGCGATTCACATGGGAATAATGATGTGGAGGGGGAGAATGAGGAAATGGTCGAAAAGGGTGAGAGCAGAACAAATAAAGAAAAGGAAAGAGGAAACATATAATGCCAAGAACAAAAGGCATAGGGGACTGCTGAAGATGAAAATTTAAGGCTAAAACCAAACTGAAAAAACAAAAGAAAATAAAATTATGCAGCAAATTGTTGGCAAAAGTACCAGATTTTCTAAAGCAAACGGTCTGTAAGAGAACATTTGCTCTTGCAAATGGGAGTGAGATCAACATAAACCACCTCAGCTACAGGAAATAAGATTTGTCAGCACTGAAGTGAATGTGCTCCTGACACTTCCTATTCCAGGAAGTTCTGCTGAACAGTTACTGGGGCCTCAGCTTGTGCAGTGAAAGAGCCACTATCCCATTCTTGCACTCAGTTGGATCATATGTCAACATAAAAGGTCCGGCACTTCCTCTTACAGGATAGCTTTGAGCCGAGACCTGGTTTTTTTCTTTTCCTTGAGAGCTATTGTAGTTTTACAGTTATTACAAGCAATGGTCAGATAGTTGAGTAAAAAGAAACATCTCTTTTTAATACAGCAGAAAAGTGACACATCTTAGATTTTATTCATTATTAACCTTAACAGATCCTTATGTATGATCATTTTTGTTGGCTTCTTGTTTACAGCTCTCAGTAAGAAATAATGTATTATGAATAAAACTGGGAGCTTATATAATGTCTATTAAAAGGTATTTTTTGGCAAGTCTGTATAACAGATTCATGGTTTTCTTTCTATACAGCTTTAAGAAAACCATTTGTCCTTGCTATGCTCTGCATTTTCTCCAGTCTTTGCTGCACCTCAGCGTTACCACGCTGCACTCTTCCTCCATCCATGCTGCCTCACACCACCTCTCTCTCAATGACATGATCACATCATTGAACTCTATCAGAGGAAAGATAATACAACTACAAAGATAATGATTATTTTCAAATATTTTATAGCAAACAACAATGACATCAGTTGATTTTGTTCTTACTGTCATTCTCATGTGATTTGTTGAGGATGTAACATTGATGTGCTGTGAGATATTTGAATACAACATACTAAATTGGATAATTCAGTTGAAGCAGTGGCAGATGCAGTAAAGACCAGAAAGGGCTGGATATAGTGGTTAAGAAGCTGCATCTGACCATTTAAATCGCTTCTTTTTAAATATGAGGTATGCAGAGGGAGTGTACGGACTGTACTCTGACAAACCTTGCTGAGCACTCAAAGCTTCCATTTGGTTATTACAGCTGAATCAGAAAGCCCACAGAACAAGTGAACGTTTCACCACAGCTATAGCAGTAAAAAGATACACATGCTACATAGAAACACACTCTCACAGTGATTACAATATACAAATTATAGCTCCAAAAAGAAATAAATGCAATGTCTATAAGTAGGTAATTCTGGAATAATAATATCATTATGACATGACTAAAAACACACTATTGGATGGATACAGAACAGTATAAGCTACTTAAACTGATAAATAATTGCTATTCTTAAGATAGTCTTTTTTTCCTTTTTTAGTTATGTCACATTTAATATGTGCTGTATGTGTTTCCATAAAAATATTAATACAATCAGCGACTTTGTCATACTAATAGGTGGGAACATAAGGAGCACTGGTTCATACCTGCTAGATTTGTGGTATCTCATTCTACCTGGCAAAAGGGCAAAATCCAAAACTGGTAAATATGTCTACGGACTAAATTACATCTGCATCCATTATTTGTATTATGGAATACAGGATAATTATTTTATTGTTTTTTGCATCTTCATTGTATCCTTGACCATGTTTTCCCATAACCCTTTCCATGTTTCATTGTATTAACTAATATGCATTAATGACAAACTTCATGAGCTTCATGAACATGAGCTGGAGATGGCATTTGTTACACCATTGCACCAAATGCAATTGTGACCTATATTTGCTCTGACTTCAAGAGGCTCTGTCGTCTGAATGAAAGCAATTGAAGATGGCAGGCAAATATAAGCAAATTCAGAAATAATTTAATTTTAGGTTTACAGTTGTTCGGTAATTTCAGTCAATAGCCAAATATTCCTGACAAAAATTAATTTTAAAACAGGAAACAACGTTATTAATAAGGCAAATAGAAGTCAGTTTGATATTTCCTAAGACAAGATTTTAAACCACATGAAGCCTTGAATGTTGGGAAACATCATGCATTGCTGTCCTTATTCAACTTGCTACTCAGAGCAGCCATCTCACATTATTTTTAAATAACATAAAACCCAGATGGCAGAAATATACAACCTGCTGCATTTATATTCACATTGATTAGCCGCTTATTTTTTTACAGTATTTGCTATTTTGTTAGATTTTTAGTATTAAATGCTAGTTGTTTAGAGTTATGTAAACAACATAGCACACCTTAAAATAAATGTGAAGCATGTGAATAATCTTCCATTTTCCTGACCCCATCAGGAAATGACACAAAACCTGTCACAGATTCACAGTTATTTAAAAGTTCTGCCCAAAATAAATAGATAAAATAAAAACAGAATTAAATGCACATCAAATTATATTTTTAATTAAGGCCAAATTCATTATCATAATAAAACTGTGTCATATTTGACTACAAACCAAGATGTTTTCTGTAGAATAGCTTTGGTGCCTTAAAATTAATCAAAAAGCTGTTTATAAAATTTAAGTCAAGCAATGATATGAAAAAATTAAGTAATCAAAAAGCAACTCAAAGAGTTATGTAATTGGAGAAAAAGTGATGCAAAAGTGAAAAAAAAGGAAGCAGGGTGATAGATGACTTAAGATATAAAATAGACAAACCTGCAGCTTCCTTGGTGAAGTTATTCTAACACCACTACTAAACCTTGTGCCATTTTGTGGCAATTGTCAAGAAATCACACATCAAAAATACAAATAAAATAAAACAATAAACATCAAATAATACCAGAGAAACCTGGCAAAGGATAAATTAATCTTATCTCCAGGAATGATACTGGTGCTGAGATACCATTTTTGCAAAAACAATTACTGACAAGATTTTGGATAATATCTGCATCAAGTTGTTAAAACGGTTCCATGGCAACCCCAGTAAACAGTGCACCTCTGATGAACAATGTTAATGAAAAAGCTTTGCTAAATGCCTTTAAAAGGAAACTAAAAATAACAGTCTGACCATCTTCATGCCTCGACTTTCACCTTTTTTCAGAGAAAGGGTTTCTGTTAGGTTTAGAGAAAAATAGTCTTGTTCACAGTTGAAGCTGCATCAAGACATCGAACTCTGCAATTTTAAGCTCATTTTAGTTCATTGTTTTGGGTGGCTGGCAGACTGTATGCTTCAGCTTGGCAGTGTACCTGGAGGCAACAATCTCTGGTAAACAAACTAACAGGGTGAATGAGAAAAAAGTGGAAATTGTGTTCCAGGAAGGATACATTATATTTTATAAATAATCTTCGGTGGCCATGCACAATTGATAGTTTTGCTGGGTTTGGTTAGATTTGGGGATTTTTTGTGGCAAGAAATTTACTTTCTCTGGCTGAAAAAGCTCATCTGTGGGTTTCATAGATATCAGTAAATTAAACTGAAATTGTTGTAGAAGAAGAAGAATATTTATAACAAAAGCCACCTTTAGGCTTGACTCAGGTAAGTCAAGTGCAAGCCACCTACACCTAAAAACACATAGCAGAGATCCACAAAAAAACACAAAATATCAGTATTTATTAAGCCGAGGAAATGAAAATTATTTAAATGTTATCTGCATTTTTCCAAAAACCCAGTCTTTTCAAAGAGTATTACATTTCTTAATAAAGCTGAATGAGTACAGACAGAAAAATAGAGTATGAAAATGAGCGTAATTGTTCTGTCTGCTATTCCCAAATGTCCATGTCATTCAATATGGTTGGCCACATTACAAGCTACAAGTGTTTCCACAGTGATGAAGAACACATTTATTCAGCCCAGATGGCTTCTGCAGATTTCTTGTTTTATTATTTAATTTTTCCTTTATTAACATGAGAAACATTATTAATTGCTGCACTCTCCATCTGAATAAGTAAAGGTGAATCCCAATGATACTTACAGATAAAAATATATAGCAAAGACAAACCCTGCAACCATAAAAGCTCCTTATTCATGCAGCCAGTCTGAGGTTGTGTGTCGGACTCATCCATCACATGTGTCACACACAGCCTTAACCAGCAAAGAGAAACAAAGATACAGAAGCAGGGAGAGAAAGACTCGGGTCTCAGCTGGACTCCCTTGAGGAGAGGCTGTGGCCTGGATGATTATACAGCTACAGATGATGTCAGTGGAGGATCCCAGCCACCGAGAACGCAAACACAGTGCTCACATATTCATTGAAGCCGTTTTGTAGAAAGGAGGATGCAGCTTCCTAAACTGTATATAAATAGGCAGCAGAGCAGAGCAGGCATTGTGAGCGTTAAGGGGGGCCATGTGCCTTACTGTGCCCGTGCAACCATCATGCTCAAGGATAATTTAATAAAGATTTTTGTTGTCTCTTGAGAATGCAGTTGAAGGGACCATGACCTAATATGAATGTATGCTGTGGGTGGTTTAAAAAAAAAGGAAAGAAAAATAGAAAAAGTGAAAAATATGAAAAGCCAGAGCAGAAAATAATCTTTCTGCAAAGGCGGAATTTCAAGCTTGTTAGCATTGGCCTGTCACGATGCAGTTTAGGTCACAACAACAAGATAACACTACTGGTCAGATGGACTTATGCAAACAGATAAATGTCGAGTACATTCTTGTCCAGCCTCAGTCGGCAGTGGAAGAATAACACATGCATGCTAATAAAAAAAAATCTCAATTAAACACAAAGGAATCCATTTAAGGAAATGTTGTGACATCAACAGATTTATGCAAATGAGACTTCACATGCGCTCTGTACATTTGTTAACTTGCACTTGCCTGGGGCTGCAGACAGATCTGCTCCACACACATGAAAGTGGGGTGGAGGGGTGGAAGAGCGAGAGGGGATGCGAAGGGGTGGGAGGGAGTACAGCCCACTATTCAACACTCAGCACACGGAGGAGCTGCAGCCTGGTGATGCCTGCTGCAGCTTCTCCTCTGCAGCTACAGCACTGGGAGTCTGAGCTGTTCTTCCTCCTCTTGCAACAATAAAAGAAGCATGGCTCCTTATTAGCCACATGGGTTTGCACCATTTATACATGCAACAGTTTTACTAGTACATCTCAGTTAATCACAAAGAGCCAGAGATGGCTGCCTAGTGAAGGAGTCACTGTATGACTACATTCTGGTAAATCGCTGATATTCTGGCAACAACTTGTTGAGAGCTCTCAGCTTGTGAACTTTTTTTATGTCCTGGTAAGACTGTGTGTTTTCTTTAAATCGTGCTCACCAGCTTTGGCAATTTTTTAAATGAGCCTCACTTAAACTGAAGCATGATGATTTAAGCAGGCATTTCAACCAACACCTCCACAGCTTTTGTTGTTACAAGCAGCGATCAAAATACACAACAGCAGACAAGTAGGAAGGTAAGCGCTGCACATTCAGACTGATGTTTTGATTTGCTGTAATTCAAGTCTCACGCTGTGCAGGTATAATCAGGTACTCTCACCCTTATGTCAATCACAATGCACATTTAAATTATTCATGCCTCTATATTTTATTTATAGCTATATTTTCCCATGCCACCTGAAAGTTAGAAAAGCCAGTTTGCTGGCAGAAACAGAGCTGCCAAAGCATTTCATAGAGACAGGGCTGCTTTTATCTTTCTCACAGGCTGAGGAAAGCTGTGGGATGTGGAGTTCATATTCTGCAGACAAGCCTTATCATTTATATATAGCCAGTATCATAGAGAGATCTTGAATAATTTTATATGCAAAACATTTGCACTGTTATCTGGAAAAATATTGGGAAATAGGCCAGCTCTGCATGCTGGTACAATATACAAGGAACTAGAATAATACATAAAAACACATGCGCACACAAAAGTTCTTGGTGAGAATAGTGTTATAGATTTTTAATTTCAATTCTTTGATGATTTAATGTCTCAGCACTTCCAATGAAAGAGCTGTTAAACGTGTAATGGGTACACTGGGAAGTCTGCGTTATAATTTATTGAAACTGTAACATTGTTAGATTACATCATGTGGATTATCACCTACAAATGATGGGAGGATTCTTACAATTTTAGATGTTTCTGCCTTTTTTTGGTCTAAAATAATCACTTTTCGCTAATAAAAACGTAGTGACACATAAGAGGCATATTTTAAAAGCAAAACCTTGCAATTGTTATCATAAGTTGTATTTCTGTGTCTGTATTCCATCTTGAAAATAATTTAATAACAAGATTTATTGACCTTTGGTTTTATTTATTCCATATTCTTTAAGAAATGATTAATTTCAACCCAAATGGATTTTGGCTAAAGTCTGCTTGGAAATAAAATAAAATAAAACAACTAATTAAACTCATGCACACTTATCTTCACCCTAATTGTCTAAGCATTTCATGACAGACATTCAGTGGAGAAAGAACCTTGAAAATGGATGTGTTATTAAAAACATACTTTTGGGGCATTATTGTTTTTTTTGTTTTGGCTCACAGATTGGGAGAAGGTGACAGAAAGAATAACCTTTTAGGAAATCTTAGATATTCCTAATTCATTTAAAATGTTTAACATGGAAGTCTCTTAGGATACATAATCTCTTAACAAAGGGCATCGAGTCAAAATGGCAGCACAGAGCAGTGATAATAAAGCTGCGAGGTAATATGCAATCTCCTAATCTTACCAACATGGCTATCCAAAGATTATCCAAAGCAGTGATGTTTTATTTAAAAAATAAATTGGCAAGCAAAACGTCTTAATCCAGAAATGAGATCTTTTTCTTTTTTTTTTAAATCTTATTTCTTGACTTAGGTTGGCGAGGACAAAACATTCCAAATAGGTGTCATGGCAACATCTTAGGAGACTGCCATACAGAAGCATGGAAGCTCAACACAGCCAGGAAGGAGCCAAACACACAAAAAGAGTCACATCAAAAGCTTCTAAATTGGAACCACAAACCCTGCCGAGCTACACAAAGCAGCTATGTAAGCTGAACGGTTCATATTAGTCCACACGCGAATCCCACCGAAAGGATATTTCATCAACATTATGGTTCATATTCTGTGAATCTGATGAGATGCGTCAATTAATATGTGAGGTGACAATTAATGAAAGCACATTGAATCAGGAATGTGGAAAGAAGTATGTCTGAGAAAGCTGATAGATGCATGTGACATACCACAAAACCAGCTGCCTGGTTTACCGGGCCTCTCACCTGTCATCTTCCCTGAATAATTGATTCATTAAAGCTTTTCAGTTGAATGGCAGAAAATCTACTTTACCCTCAGAAATGTCCTAATACCTGAAAATAAATAAACAGTCTTTCTAATTCATTTCTTCAGGATCTCATAGGTTACATCTAAGTTAGCTGTATTGAATAAGTCCCTCTTTTTTCTATGGTAATGACATTTGCTATTTTATTTGCATTTAAATGTACTATAGCAGCCTGTTTAGAAAAGAGCTGTTTTTTTTTACAAATGCATATAATTTACTAAATACTTTAAGAATTAAATTTTTTTAATATAATTCTTTCGATAGCAATTTATAATCTGACCTTTAAACCTATTAGATAATTCTCTCTGAACCTCAGGGTCAGTCTAAGACACCGGAGTGTCGGTGTCCCTCATAAAAGGAAACAAAAGAGATTCATCCATGCGTGTGAACCTTTGTGCAGAGACAACTCACCCACATCAGCCTCCTGCAGAGACCCTTCTTGGTGCTGCTATGGCACGACACCTTTTCTGTGATTCTTAAATGGACTACTTTTACTGTTATCGAGAATGAGCCATCTGTGCTACAGTATGTAATACCAGCATGGCTGAACCACTTCTTTAAAATAGGCCTGCAGCTTAATGATGCAGCTTTTCACAAGTAAATACATCTACTTAATGTTTCGGTGTCCTTTAACGATGTGCCACATGTACTAATTAAATTCTGCTCCCAGTAGAGGACTGGGTGCTGGTAGACTGGGGAAACAGATAGATCAGAAAAGGAAGCCACACTGTCAGAAGGAGAGGGGCCCCACTCCCCAAACACATGCAGCCCATTTCCTTACCTTTTAGATCTTAACCACAGATATTGAAACGGTTGTGTGGTTGTGCATTTTGCACACCTGCAAGCAGCTTTGGGCTGTTTGGCTTTTTTTCTTCTTCTTCTTTTTTTCTTTTGTTTCTGACAAACTAAACTGGCAGATGGATAATGCAGCAAGCCATGAAGATGATATGGATGTAATATGTAGTAAACCTGATAATTCAAATGATGGTCTTCTAGACTATTTGTGTTTAATTCCCATGAAGGTAATCAAGTCTGGAAGAGCACATTTTGTATCATTGTGACAGCAGAAGCATCTCGCTTGTATAATCCATTGAGAATAACACAAGTGTCTTCACTGACTGAACACTGTTGTCTGCACCAGCACAGCATCATATCGCATTATCAGAGGGTCTTTTGTGGCATCTTCGCAACAGTTGTGAGCTTTGAATGCCGTCTGTCTTGCAGGCACAAATTCAATATGTTAATGTATTGTGAAGACTGGCAATTTGATATTTCAAACAGCAAAACCAAGATCTGATCTTACCTTTAGCTAAACGTGTTACAATGCAGCGACCCACTTCTGTTCTGTGAAGAACAAAGGAGAGAAACATATGCAATGTTTATTCCTTCAACTATCTTATTTATAAGATCATGCACATCACTGCCTTAGGAAACTCAATTTATGCTGTTTGTTCCATATCTGAAGCAAAATGCTATTTCAAGGAATGCACACAAGTAATTATTTTGTAATGCTTGTTATCACAACCATGTTACACACAATCTTTGTCAAGCAAACTTTGCCTTTTGAGCATTGATACAGGAATGATTGACAGAGCTGAGCTTTATCTCAGTTCTCTGAAAGCCAGCCTTTCTTTTATAGCTGGAGGATAGAGGGGAGCAGGGGGTATCCCCAGGGTCTTCTCCCCATTCTGCACTGTCTGTGTCTGTGGTGTGTGAGAGCCCAGTTGGCCATTTACCAGCCTGCTTTTATCAGTACAGAAGCCTGGATTGCAAACACAAACCATTCTCAAAAATCATCCAGCTTCAATATGGTCCATTGGATTTTTTTCTCCCTAATATTTTCTACATTTGGAAAGATTTATTGCTACATTTTTTAAATAAAAACTTGGAAAATAAATGTTGGCAAACCTTATTCACAAGTTTAAACTATAATCACAATTGTCTTACAGTAACAGAATAATATCGAGATAGTTTGACAAATAGACCATTGAGAGATGGGTCCCTGCAGGGTTAAGAATGAACATAAAACTGAAGACAACCAGTGAATGTCTATTTATTTTAAGCAGTGAATAAAATATATATTTTTTTAAATATTGTGAGCATCTCTCTTTATCCTTTGTACATGTTTAAAAGCAGGCCTATTACCTATGATTAGTCTGACTCACCATTCATTTCGTTACTATCATCAGAGTCCGATCAGTGAAAAACGCCCCACGCTGCTCTCAATGCGGCTCAGTTGTTCCCTCTAAACCATGTCACGCTTTTTCCCCATATACGGAAATCCGTCACCAAAGTGAGACCTTTAAAAGCGGTACCGGAGTCCTGAAATCTCCTGAGCTAACCGGTACAGCTGCAGCTCACAGCAGTGTTTGAACAAACACTTCTTCCGGCTGCTCGGGAACAATGGTGCAGCATCAGACTGACAGCTTCACGGACAACGTGACTCGCTCTGTCCAATCATGGTGTTATAAAGCAGGACTCAGCCGCAGCAGAGTGCTGCTCCTCGCTGGAACCCCAACACACACATGCACGCACACACACACACACACACACACACACACACACACACACACACACACACACACACACACACACACAC
>JBAMIG010000013.1:13356865-13380736 GCA_037177335.1 Kiunga ballochi | reverse complement strand
AAAACCTGATTTCACTGTCAGTTTATCTGTAGAAATTTGGTACAAATGGTTACAATGCGACATAACTGGTCTTATTTTTTAGGAATACATTAATACAATGAAAGAAAAAGAAAACAAATAGATTTTTTTCTTAATTTGTGGATCTTTATGAAATGTTTAATATTTTGTTTATGCGTGTGTTTTTTTAAACTATAGATATATAACTATATCTATCTATCTATCTATCTATCTATCTATCTATCTATCTATCTATCTATCTATCTATAGATAGATAGATAGATAAATGAGATAGACAGATAGAGAGAGAGAGAGAGAGAGAGGGAGAGAGAGGTGGATAGCTGGTGATAGATCATATAACTGCTATTATAATTATTGTACTGTAGCTCACTGCTCTCTTGTGGTCAACATATCTAACTACAAACATTCTGCTGGCTAAGTATAGTATACCATGACATTCTTACTGGCCTTTTACGTTTTACACTGTCTTTTTATCAGCTTTGATAAAATCAAACATCAAGCACACATAATGCTATAAAGAATTTTATTTTGATGTGTTCTTTGAAGCTGAGGGATTTTTTTTAATCTCTCACTGTGTTTAGATGAATTTGCAATGGGTTTAGATATAAAAACATATACAGGTGATTTATTCTGAACATGCATAAGAAAACAATCATACATTAATTGAAAGACATAAGAAATTAACAAAAAAACATAATTAACAACTACACAATATGATTACATTTTCTTAAAAGAAATGGAGGAGAACAAAACTGTTTTTTGCCCACCCCTTCCCTAAATCAGTCAGTCAATCATTTTCTTAATCCACTTAATCCAATTAGTGTCATCGTAAGAGGCGGCCTATCCCAGCAGTCATTCGGACGTGAGGTGGGGTACAGCCTGCGGGTCACCAGCTCATTGCAAAGGACTGATAAATTATTGATACTTAATTATGTAGTTTCATACCACCATAAGAATATTAACATATTAAATATCATATAAAGTGTTATCCTCAATAATAACAGTAATATTCTATATAACATAAAAAAAACAAATACATAACACCTACATTCAGAGCTAACCCAACCTGTGATAAACACATTATTCAGTTAAATACAGAGAAAAAAATAATTTCTTTATACTTTAAAAATTGGTTTATGTTTAGACATTCCCTTAGCCCCAAACTATTCCCCAATTTAACCCCACAAACTAAAATACAAAAAGCTGTTGTGCAAACCTGATGTGTTCTAAAGTTAGATTTATAATCTCCTTCTCTTCATTAATGATTTTTGGATGTGTTCCTGAGAGAAGACTGTTTCTTGCTTTAAATAAAATCTGTACTGTCTGAAGTTCAACAATATCTATATATTTTATAAATCTCGACTGTAAAAATAATTAATTTGTATAATCTCTACATTCTGCTCCATAAATAATCTATATTGCTTTCTTTTGCAAATTATGTAGCGGATTTATTGTACTTTTGTAGTTACTACCTGACTTATGCACAATAAATGAGATGTGGGAGAACCAATGAGCAGTAGAGTATGAAGTGTAAGCATTAGTGATTTATGATCCAGAACCAGTTTTGCTTTACTTAATACTGCAACCCTTTTTGAAATTTTGGTTTGTGCATGTTAGTTGAGATATACAATTAATGTTTCCATCCATGGTCACCCCGAAAACTTTTATTTCACTTGCTCTTTCAATAGCAACCCCATCCTACTGTATCTGAAATTGTACATTGGGTTTATGAGTTCCAAAACATATTATTCTTGTTTTGCTTGAATTTAAAGATAATGTATTTTTGTTAATCTATATTTTAATCAATTCAAATCAGTATTAATTACTTGTGTTAGAATTTGTATGTCACTACTAGAAAGAAAAATGTTTGTGCCATTTTAAATCCTTTTGAGACGTTCTAAATACCGTTGATATTCAATATAAAATCCTAACACTGATCCCTGGGGACCCCAAACACAAGTACAAACATATTGAACAAATATCCCCCAATTTTTCAAATTGATTCCTTTTTGACAAAAAACTTCTAATCCCGTTGAGAGGTTTTCCCCTTGATGCCATACCAGTCTAATTTCTTGAATATGTCATGATTTATTGTGTCAAAAGCACTTTTTAGATCTATAAATATGTCAACTCTATGTATTGTTTTTGGTTTATTGAATTTGTGGTTTTCTCAACCAAACCACGTTAATGCCATTGATGTTGCTCTGTTAGATCTAAATCCATATAGGCTTGTAATTTATGTTTCTTCACATATTTATACCGTTATTATTGAAAGGGTTTTTGTAGAATTTAGATGGAAATGACACGGGTCTATAGTTTGTGAACTGTGCTCAGATTTGTACAGAGGTATGACCTTTGCTATTGTCCTACACTGTTACTGTCTTATCTGTGGAGCAAAGTGAAATTGTATTTTGCTTAAGGATCAGCTATATTGCAAAGGGTCTTGCTTATGTTTTAAAATAGTATATAACGTATAACTGTATTTAAAATAAATATCTGTCACACCTCACAGATGGATGCATATGTGTATAGATGACAGAAATGTCTTACAGATTAGGTGCACTGAAGTTCAGGGGCAAAAATCCCATTAAGCATCTCCCATTAATGGAAACCATAAATAAGACCTATATAAGATGTAAACATGGGAAATATATAAATAATTCAGTGACGAGTATATTCTGTTTGAAGGTAACCTTTAATCCAGCAGCCGGTTTGTCTTGGAAATCTAACATGAACCACTGCAATGCAAATAAAACAAAGTTGCATGCCTTACAAAAAGACATAAATCCAGTTTATGTGCTGCAGAGGTTGGGTATTATTATCAGTGATTATTACAAAGCAGCCAACAAGGTTGTTTTAAAAACACTCTTTTAATTTGTTTGTAGGTAGTTAGAAATTTAGAAAAAATAATAACAGAGATATAATAACAGAGATAATAACTTCTCATAAAGTCTTTCCAAGTGGATAAGTGCTTGTGCAGGCATCAAAAGGCCTAAATCTGGCAGAAGTATGATTTACTAGACAGCGATGAGGGAGGGATTCAGACTGTCCTCTTTCCTTCTTTTATTTTTTTGACTGCTCAGTCTAATTCAAGGTCATATGAGGGGGTGAAACATACATCAGTAACTAGTGAATGAGAGACAGAGAACACTCTGTACAGGTTGCCAGTTCATGTCAAGGGAAGAGGATTTTATGTTGTTCATTAAATACTGCTTTTGGTCTCAGTTAATATTTTTGTCCTTATATATCTTTTATTTTTCATGTAATTTTTTATATAAAGGAGAACGTGTGTGATAAGTTGTCATCCACACTGTTGTGTCTTGTATTATAATGTATTCTTGATTGGCATTATTTGTTAAATTTGCTTTTGTCGCTCTTTTAGAGGAAATTTGAAATGATCAAAACCCTAAGAAGCACAAATAGTGCATGTCTGGTATTATCTTGAAGTAGTTTTGTGACTTTTTTTTACTCATTTTTCTTCATATGATGCAATTTTTAAATAAATTTAACTTCTATTGGGATTCAGTACTTATTTGTGCTCCCTTTTGCACAACTTACTACAAATACATGTGTGTGTGTGTACGCTTTAGTTATTTCTGGAAATTCAGAACTGCATGGCCACTTCTGTAGCCTGTTGAAATGTAAGGAAGGGGTCAAATCTGTACAGAAAAGCTTGGTAATAGTGTTAAAATATGGGCTGTTTGCTAAAGTGTACGTCATGACAACAAGCAAGCAGCCTGGAGCCAATCCCAGCTGTCAACGGGCGAGAGGCCAGATACACCCTGGACAGGTCGCTAGTCCATAACATGATACCTAAAACATTACAATATGGCAGCTAAATGCAATTCTATCACTATCCATTTTAACAATTATGCTTCACACAAATTTCACTGTGTCACACGTGAGTGTTTACACTAATAACGGTGTACTGTTGCAACTATTCATATAGGGTATGTTTTAACAAAGACTCTGCTCTCACCTGTCCTATCAGCCCTTTATCCTGTTCACTCTCCCTCTTCCTTAACATCTAAATTATTAACGGGGCACAGATCGCTTGTCCTGTATTTCACAGTGAACAGTAGATGCTGCTCATGAGCTGAAACTAAGAAGCATTTTAGGACTCCTGTGATTATAATATGTCTGTTCTGTACAAAAAGAACTACAGTCAATCCTGTATTTATTCTTTTATTTAAACAACCATTGACTTATTGGTGTTTACTTTTAGCCTCATTTGACCAATTTACTTTATTTTGCTTATTTGTTTGTTAAGGAGTGCAGATATTATTGGTCATTAAATGTGTTTTCTAACAGACTGAATATAAAGGAATTATGTGAATCTGAAGATAGATAGCATCACTAGATCTCATTGACAGCGAACATATTTCCACACACTTTCTAAATTTGTTTTTTTATTTTAGTTTAGTCACTGTTTTTTATTTACTTCTTTCAAATTTCACTTAATTTATTTGTTTATTTAAAAAACAAATAAGGGGTGTTCATGTTTTATTGCATCGTCCATCCATCTGTCTTCTAAACCTGCCATGTGCTATCCTGGATAATATATGGCCTAATCCTATCCAAGAATACTTGGTGAGCAGATCATCATTCCACCACGGATCCAGCCCAGACAATAAAATAACGTGCACTCATACTGACTATAGTCTGTTAATAAAATGATGACACTGATTAATATCTGCATAACTAACTGGATTTAAAAAGCAGAAGCAATCTATAATTAAGCAATCCAATCACAGAAGATGTTTCTTCCTTAATGTTTTATTATTAGGCTGCTATTTTTTATTTGGTCTTTGCTTCTTGGCCTGTCGGCAGATCAGGTTAAATGCACTTAAGCCAGTCAACCGGTGACTAGTGGAGAATCCAGTAAACATCCCAGTGACAGGTTCATCCATGCAACTGCTGTCAGTTAGCTTTTTTTTCACATCAAGCCCTTTTATTTATTCTTTTAGAGGTTGCATTTGACTCCACAGTTTTTTGTACTTATTTGACGTGCTCCATCTTAAGGTTACAGGTTGTATCTGTATTGTTTTCAAGAACTTTTCTAGTACCAAGCTTATCAGTGCATAAATGATATTCATTGATCTGTTTTCTTTTCACAATCTGCTGTTGATGTGGCCACTTTGAATGTTTCAATCATTTTTCAAATGGGTTTAGTTTGTTCTTGTAATCTGTGACCGTCTGCAGCCAGTGCATTCATGACTAGTTATGTTGGTTAAAAGCACAAAACAGAATTTTCACAGTCAATATTGTCAAGATCTCCACATGCCAAAGTCTCTTATCACATTTGGAACATGCTTACATTTTGTGTTGCATGATTAAAACTAGTAAAATTATTATATTTTTAAGGCTAAAGGAAATTCACTTTGGATCCAAGAGATCGAAAACAAAGGCAACATCTGAAACCTGAATTGGTTAAACTTTATAACCTAAACTTGTGTGTTATTATTGTTTTCCTGATTATATTTAGCATCTTTGTAAATTTTTTCAGCAATGTGGTGTTGCTGGATGTTATCCTCAGTTACAAGTTGCATTATTTTTCCTATCACAAGCTGAGCTTCAGATGTTTTTTTTATTGTCTTGTCAGTAGGAAACTGACAATGTCACGTTGTTGAAAAGTCCAGGTTTACATGAAGGAAAGTGATCAGCTGGCCGTTGAAAGCACTAATGTAACCTGATGGGTTTGTGCGGACAAAGGGCCAGGTTACATGTGACACTCTGCTGTGCCCTGGCCTAAATAATGCATTCCTCTCAGGGTAACAGTGATATCCAGTATCCCTCCAACATGTCACTGTGGACAGATCTATCCCTCTCTGTAGCTGCACTGACAATATTTAAGTATAACATTTTATAACAAAAAGCTGAATCACAAATCAGGTAAAAAAAAAAATCTAATTTCACATACAGTGATTATTACAGGCTCAAACATGCACTTTTAGGAGGCTTCTGTGAGTGTGACATATTCTGATTATCTTTTCGTAGAATATTTTATATAGCTGTCCATATTTAACAGCACTGCAGTCCATCGTTATGACTACTACTGAGCAACAATTAAAATTTTTAATCATGATTAATTGCATAAAATTATGTAATTAATCTCAATTATTTGGACAATTAAAAATCCTTTTAACGCGGCTGCCATATAAACATAATGTAGTTAATTTTTGGTTTCCAAACACCAATCAAACAAATAGCTTTTGACAGTAGTTGTCTCTTTACACAGTAATAGTAATTATTGGTTAGGAATTCTCTAAGTTTGCATACTTGACTGTCAGCAAATCCTTTTATGTCCTGCACCCTCAGGTACAGGGGAATAAGTGCTTAATAGGGGTTCCAGCAGTGTAATGTCAGTTCTGTCATGTAAAAGTAGCCATGTGTAGTAAGTATCCTCATAATGTCCAGAATCTCAGATATGAGTTCCCTTTCTGTGACCACCAAATACAGTTAAAACAAAGACTAGGTAAAGACAATAAGAAAAAATGGTGTAAAGACAAAAAAATAATAATTTTTTATAAACCTCCTTCCTCTTGGATTTTATCAAAGGAACCAGTGCAAATGGGGGAGATGTGGTGGCATTTCTTCTGAATGGGATTCTATGTGTTCAAAGCCATAAGTTTAGAAAAAATGTGAAACTGCATTAACACATGATAAATAAATTAATGATGTTAACTGATGCATTTAAAAAGTAACATTTTTTTATGCGGTCTTTATTTGTCCCTTTAACTCTCTCTCTCTCTCTCTCTGTATATATATATATATATATATATTAAGAATATTATTTTTTAAATGTACTTACCATTATTATTAACCATTATCATATGTCAAATTTTTATTGTGTAATCTTCTGCTTTCTGATTCCATTAAAGGGCAGGAGACAAACATCTGATTGTGTTCCACAGAAGTATAAGCAAGTTTAACCATAAAATGATGCAAGTATTTGGGAAAATAAATATATCATACATGTCACACCAGGTGCTCATGGGTTGAGACATTGTACTATACATAGTTATAACCTATGAGTTATTGCATGACAGCTTAGGTTATGTTTAACAGCTGAACCGATGTCTTTAGCCTCCTTTTGGTGTTACATTATTAGACTTTAAATAGGCACTGAGGTCAGCATTGAAATTTCTGTTTGTTAAAAAGGTAACAAACTGCAGAGTGTTCATACTAACACATTATTGCCCAGATAAAGAACTTTCCAATTTGGCTTAGTGAATGCTAACGCTTTTGTTCTTTTTTTTATTTTGCTGAAAGACACGAAGGAGACTGTCAACAAAAAAAACACAGTTTTGCTTTTTCATTCATTTATCCCATTTGTTTAAGGTCTACTGGGAATAAGGAACAGTCTTCTTGTTGTTTTGCTCTTTGTTACAAATTGTCTCTGTGCTAATGATCAGCAACATGGATAAAAATTAATAAGGATCCACTCTCCAAACGGGCTGATAACCAGCGACAAATTCAATTGAGTGAGAACTAAATTTGTCGGCCATTAAATGCCAACTTGGTTGTTCCACGTCCAACTACGCTTTCTCCTATTACCAGTATTAGTGGTAAAGAAGGATAAAATTATCTTTTTCAATCAGGTCGCTGATTAAAACAATTCAACAGCCTGTGATCTAGTTTCTTTCAAAATGATAAGAAAAATAACACAACTCACATGAACAATTGACACTTTTAACAAACTCTGTAACACAATACTGTGGCACATTTCTATGGTGCACTAAAATCAACTGAATAAAGTAATGTTAAAGATATTATAAAGTTTATCTTTTTTATTGTTTAAAAGCCAGAAAAGTTCCACAGATTGGCGAAGCACCCCCCCCCAGTTACATGGACACTGATTGGCTCAGAATTTTATAGGGATGTGTGGGCATACACATGCAGAATTGTCCTGAAAAAGTTATAGGAAATATTCCTGAGAGCAGCCTGCAGAGACTTCTCATATTCATAGCACCGGAATCTTTAAGTGTGTCACTTTGGAGAGCTCTGGAAAGCTTTGTGTGCAGCCTGCCAATTCTTTATAGAGCTGCTGATAGAGGCCCCTAAGGCGGCAAAGAAAGTAGAACCCTGTCGAGTGTGGTGACCTGTGTCCACTCCCTCCTGTAGACCTAGCGATACAATTGCACCACAATGGAAATTCAATCAAGAGATGGACCGTAGTAAGCTGCTGCATACTCGTTGCTTCCCAGTTTGCCTGATAATCGATCAGTAACTCAGAGGGGAACTTTAAACACGTTTGGAATAAAGAAACTACTGAATTGGAGGGTAGATTGGGAATCAAATTAATCTTCTCTGTTTGTAAGTATGATTGTTATTTTATCTGTCTTTGTGTTTAGATCACTGAATGTAATAAATGCTGAAAATCGGATCAGGTAATTTTATAAGGAAGGGTATAATATTTTACAAGCAATTCCAAGGATTATACAGGGAAAATATAACTAACACCATTTTGTACACAGAGGAACTCCCAACATTCATTTGCAGTGAGAATTGTTGACAACAGAAATGATTACAGATACATTTTATATATAAAAAAAAATCCACCTGTGGAATTTACATAAAACGAACAGCATAAACAGTAACCTGAATGAGGCGACACAGAGTAGCAGGGTTGCTTTTTTAAACCCAGAAACATGTGGGTTGTTTTTCCTTTGATTCAATTTCCTTTCATGTTGTCTCGCATTTTACTTTCTTCCACTGTTTTGCCATAATCCATCCATCCCTGCAGTCATTCTTTATAATGTCACACAGTGGTGAAGGCCACATTACATTTATACGAGAGTTCAATTAAACAGGTAAACTCTCTCTCTTCCACTGCAGGGAAACATGACCACAGATACAGATAGGCTTGTCTAATCAATTGCTGAATCGAATGAAGAGTCTGTGAATTTGTCTGTGAATAACATTTATTGGCAGCCAGCCTCCTCCGTACATCAGCAACTAAATTAGTTATACTGCCAGTTATGAAATGAGGGTTGTTTAAATCGGCACTACTATTTAATATTTTTAGGTTTGTTCTTTTTTGTATCAGCTTCTTATTAGATCTGTATGTAATGTGAACAGGGATAAAATGCATACTTTTTAAGAAGAGATGCAGTAGAAGGCTGAGCTGCTAGAGAAACAGACTTCTTATGAGTCAATGGAAGCCAAACAAGGCATAGCAGAGTGAAAACTGCACAAACATTTGTCTTTTGTGTATGAAATGCTGGAACATTTTTTCAGCTTTTTGCCAATTTAGCATTTTTCTACTTTACAGAGAGTAAGGAATATTTAGTTAAATTTTTTGTTTAAAACTTGTTAAAGTTCTTTAAATCAAAGTGCTATAAGTGCAAATACACTTATTATAAATCATGTTGTTTTGAGCGGAGCCACACATGTTACAGCCAAGCAGCCAGTAAACTTGAGCTTTGAGGGAAGTGAGAAGGTGTATAGTGACCAGGCAAAGAGGTGCACTGAATATTAAACAGCAGTCACAACAAGAGCATCCTTCTCTCTGAGTAAACAAGCTCGTTTCTTCATACTGAGAATAACAATTTGATAAGTTTAATCGCTATAAAGTATGCTGACATGCACTTTATACGGTAAAAAAAGTCTAACTGATCTTTTATTTAAAATTGCTTAATTTTTTTCTTAATTTTTTGTTGTTGGGCGAATAAATCAGTAGAAATTGAGAGTGCGATGCAAGCAGAAAGGCTTTTTTTAGGATGGCCTGTCTATGCAAATATGTGGACTGAAATGGATTGGGGGGAAGGGAGCCAAAAAGAAATTGAGCTTCTGTATCTTGTAGTGAATCTTAAAAGGGTCTGGTGGTCTCTCAGGGACTCAGTCCTGCATTACATACTGTATATATACTGTATATATATATAAAGAATGACAGTGAGCATCTTTTTAATCTCTCTTTTTTGTCTTGTTTTTTGGACAAATGTCCTCCAGCTAACATAAATCTGTAAATTATGAGTAACTTCTCATTGCATGAGGTTGCGCTCAGTAATTCTACACTGTGAGAACAATGAGCTGATTTTAATAGAGGAAGACAATCTGGCAGAGCTCAGAAATGCATGATTAGCAGGCCGTGGGAGCCAAACATGTTCTATTCCAACAGTTTGAGCCACAGTTGAATTTCAATGTCAGGGTATCTATGACAACTCTTACAAATGGCAGTCTGCCTGATGCTAAATCCTAATTTGGTTGAATAAAAGGTATTAAAATATATGGAAAATGGTCAGTTACCATCATACACTGGCATATTTCAGACCCCTCAGTCTACCTGGTGGTTTGCAAGGCAGTATTTCTTTATAATGAAACCACAAGTGCTGGATGAACATTGCATTGTGTGAAGCAGTGAATTATTATTTTAGCAGATTTGCTGGCTTCATGCATGTAGCTCATTTGCATCCTGAGTCTTCTAGAGGAACAATGGAGACAAGATGCTAAAGCAGATGCAAGACTTCAGAAAAGAGTTGCTTGTATAAAACCTGGAATCTCTTCAGTGGTTTATGTTGTATTTTCCATATTTTCACTTTTATGTTTTTAATTCAATGAATAGCAGGTCAAAATCAGAAAAAATAGACTTTCAGGATGAACTATTTGAATTCAGTACAAATTATGGAGCAAAAGAAATATACTAAATCGGCATCATTGGCGTTGCAACGACTATATTTTACCACCAGATGGCTGGTAGGTCCCCATAGAAGTCATTAGAAGACTGGCTGTTACTTAATGAGAATATTTATGCTAAGGCTCTGCATGTTCCCTCCACTTGATGATCTATTTTGTTAATCTTTTTGCAAATTCTTTTGATTGCTTAAGGGTATAACAGATAAACCTCCCAACAGAGGCTTCACTTTAAAGGGTATTTTAATTTAGCCACTGGAAAAAGAATGAAAAAAGTGAATGATTGAAAATGCATTAAATCCAAACAAACACGTTTCTAACACAACATGAATAAAAATCCACAGCAAATCTTCTGACTCTGTCATCTATATCTTATGAGCCCTTCCTCTGATGAAGCTGAAGTGACTTCTGATTTAATGTGCTGATGCCACAAGACATTCTCACTGCAGCAAAGATTAATTAAGCGTTGTGCATTTTGCATAATGGGCACTGTGTTTGGGAAAATTTTCAGTTAACATAAATCACTTTGGGAAGCCGGATAATTGATATCAAGAAAAAAAAACCCTGACTTGTAGGGATCTCTGAGTTTACCACAGCAGTGCAGCATCAATGCTTTCAATGTCTCCTTACAGCTTCGTAGCTCATTCATATGGCACAGTTTAATCCTACATGAAATCATAACAACAGATGACATTGCTACATGGCAGTAATAATTATTAACATGGACTAGAATTGTATAAATCAGATGTAATGTGCTTATGTGATCCAATCTGGCCCCTACATCTCTTAAACCTGTTCAGCAGTTAAATATGTAATCTGACACTGTGCTCTATCTTCAATTTGAGACACTTGGTATTTGAATGATCTCATTTAGGGCAACACTTTGTGTCTATGTTTTTGTTTTCATCAGGATAAATTGCCACATACCATTTACACATCTAAATCGGATAAAATTTATATTTTAATGTAGTTTTTAAATTATTGTATTGCAACTAATATACTGACTGAACATTCACTGTTTTAATCACACTGCTGAGTCAGACCAAAACCTTTCTCAGAATAAAATCAGTTTTTCATGTCACATACTGCTTAAACTTCTCTTTAATCACAGGAAATCCACTAAGAGAAACAACAACCTTTACATCAGTGTATCTATGTTTATAGGGTGGGACGTATCTTTGTCTTCTCTTTTTTATCATTTAGGCAGGTCCTGATTTTTTGTTGCTTTTATGACTCATTTATATATGATTTAAATAGTGAAATATAAGAAAAAAAGCTCAAAATGACTTAACAAAAATTAGTGGCAGATATGAATGCTTTTATGGAAATCTTTTGGGCACCCTGCGATGAACTGCGATTTGTCCAGGCTGTACTCAGCTTCTCGCCTGCTGATTGCTGGGAAAGCCCCCGCCTTCCCTGCGACATGAATTAGATTAAGCTGTTTAGAAAATGAATGAATAAAATGTTTTGGCAG
Organism: Kiunga ballochi; assembly: GCA_037177335.1. Classification (NCBI taxonomy): domain Eukaryota; kingdom Metazoa; phylum Chordata; class Actinopteri; order Atheriniformes; family Pseudomugilidae; genus Kiunga; species Kiunga ballochi. The sequence goes on along the minus strand of JBAMIG010000013.1, from coordinate 13,368,612 downwards.
CCCAGCTTTCTGATGCAGGTTTGTGTGAAAGTAAACTAGATAATGATAGAACAGACTTTTCATGGATAGCTATTTCTTTATGCAAACACTGTCTGAGAGGTTTTAAAAGCTTTCTGGACTTCGTTTGGTTATAATTATAAATATTTAGAGAAGCGCTTCAATGCCCTCTGAAACCATTTTACTGCCCAGCTGTCTCTTTAAGCTGCCAGCATCATTGTGAGTCTTGCTGTTGAGAAAATATGGATTCAGCTTTCTTCTGGAGAATCCCAAACTTGTTTCTTTGAGATTTTCAAAGCTTACAAAGTCAAATACTGTGGTGTCTCCTTGATTAATAATGAGTGAATGTGTGGGTTGATGGAAAGGTGGAGTTTAGGCTGTTACAGCTTGGAGAAACAACTGCAGTGAGGTAGAACAATGCAGTCCAAATTGATGACAGATGAGTGCTAAACGTCTGAAAGAAGACATGTGAAGATGAGCACAAATGAAGTAAAACTTTTAAAGCTTAGATCTGTGGGAGGAGACAATGGACCATATTTGCAGATAAAACAGAAAATGTCTCAGTTACAGAGTCATTTATCTCAAATTTTAAGGTGTATAGCAATTCACGTGTTTGAAAGAATGTTAGTGTTTACCTCTGAGTCAGCAATTTGTCTTTCTTCAGGCTGACAGAGATTAGGATGAATCTGTAGTTAGGATTTAATTGACCCCACTGAATCCTCCATTGAGTGCAATGTAGGCCACCCTTCTTTGAATCATGGTGCTTAGTCTTTTGTCACTTGAGACAGTTATTTTTAGGTGCTTTTTGAGTTTCCGTCGTGGCTGTTGGTGCCGAGATTGGGTGTCAAGCATGACTATGTCATAGGACAGGCAGTGGCTAAAAATATGCACTGTTGCTATGAACGTTAGTGAAGTTTTTTTTTTGTTTTTTTGCAGATTGATGCATTACATTATCAGCTTATTCCACATATACTTTGACTGACAGACGTCTGATTTTTGCAGGGAGATCCGCTGAAATATGTTCAGTTTCCTTTTAAAGACTTCTCTCTGTTCATTTTTGTCAGCTTCTTGGCGCCAGCAGCATTCGCGGGATAGGAAACATATTTTTGACGAGATGGGGTAAATGTTCAGAGTTTGTTATTTATACAGAAACCCAACACCTTGACTGACAAACAGCAGTTCGTGGAAGCAGACAGGAGTCATGTACAGTATTTGAAACAGTCCAACCTCGTAGGGAACTCGTCTGTCACTCCATTTTTAAGATGTTCCTTCCTGAAAGAGCAGACAAGCAGATTTGAGCTATTTTATGTGTTCATTTGTCTTCTTTTTCACCTGCTTTTCTTTTTTTGTACAACACTTAAGTTCTTAAATGATATGTGGAGCTGAATAGCATAAAAAATATCCTAAGAATTATCCTCCAAAGTAACCGGGTCACTTCATTGTTACCGCTTTAAAGTAAACCATCTTGATACCACTGCTATAATTGGGGTTAGAATTAGTATGTATTTATTACCCTTTGTTCCCTTAGTTTTGTTCATGATACAGATACCACACACAGGTACCACATTTTTCTTTATGAGACTTGTGATTTCTGTCAAATCTTTAAACAGTTGTACATTAGCCAAGTACTAGCAGAGTGTGCTAAAGCTTTGGTTTATTTATGGAAGCCATGGAATTGCAGTCATTGCCCCAATTCAGAAAACATGCTGAAATATTTAAAATGCCTTGATTCATTCCAGTCACATGTGAACCATGATGAAGAAATGCCAAGCTTTCTACTGCAATCCTATTCAAGAGTTTCAGTGTTGTCTTTAAAGTTTATGTGTTAACTAGAGCACATAATAAAAGTTTTATAATGTCAGAAAAGTTTAATTTTATATGGTTTCTGTAGGGAAGCTGAAATAAATCAATAAGAAGGCTACTGGCATTAGTACAGATGTGTTTAATGAAATGTTTTGCAATCTTTTAGTGCAAATGCAACTTTTTTTATTATCTATATATATATAAATTATATATATATATATTATATAACTGTCTGCTCTTTGGCTGTGACATGTACCAAAAATCTTACACATAATGTGAAGTGATTACATTTTACTAAGCAAGAATAAGTAAGAACAGAGAGCTGTACAGAATAGTCTTCTTGTCTGGATTTTGTGTTTCTGAAACAGCACCAGAAGTGAAGAGTTAATGGAGGTTTCCTCGAAAGCTGGTGTCGTATTGATTTGTATTCACCCCAAAGATCCATCACTGAACAGCAGGCTGGGAAAACCTACAGTGAATCTTAACAGTTATAACATTGCTGCAAATGCAGTGCTCCTCGGGGATAAGTGTGTGTTTCTTTTCAGTGAGATGAACTCAGACGTTTGTATGCTGCTTGTTCCTCATTTCTATCTGGAGAAAAGAGTCTTCATTAAGCCCTATTCAGCTTTTATTAAAGTAAGTATGTCTATGATTATAAAGACTGGTAGAAGCAAAAGCATAGGGCACACTCCTTTGCACTCCCTATCAAACAGCTTGCAGTGCTCAAAAACTGGCTGACTGACGGTCTGGAACAAGGCTTTTGTTCTCAGTGGTGTGTGCTCTGACAGCTGGCAGGAGGTGAGACAAGCGCAGGTGCATCATTGACTACAGCTGAGTAAAAAGGGCCTTGTTATTTTCATCCAGGGATTTAATTAGATTTAAAAGGAGTTAATTCTTTAGTCAACGCACGAGAAAATGAATATTTTACAGTATCAAAGTAAAGCAAAGCACTTTCTAGATAATAGTGTTTTTATTGTTCTCCAGGAATGAGTAATTTAACTGAACCTGACTGTGTATTTCAGAAATTTAGAGCAAGATCAGATGAAATTTCCTGTTATTTGGAAATAGGATTTAAAAAGAAAACAGAGGACCAGAAGGAAAGCACAAAAGACTCATGGAGTCAGTCACACATGAAATGAAACGAAAGCTGCAACATAAATCAGACTCTCTTGTGCAAAAAAATTACACATGAGCTGCTACTCTGTCCATAACCATCCTCCATTGAGGCTTTGCTTTTAACAGGAGCAAGAGAGAGGATCTTTCTCAGGAATCCCTTTGTCTTCAGTGTCTTATGAGGTGTGAATACTTGTAGCTCAGTCGGCATCTGTGAAGTACAGTAAACAATAACTATGTGTCTGTAGGGACAAATGTGTTAATGCTTGGTGCATCATATTGGTTTACACAATCTTATGTGTTTGACTCTAGGAGGCTACAATGACTCAGTGTTATAGGTAGACTGAAATTTAGATGCGTTACAGTATAATACTATATAATAATACAGAATATGTACATTGTTATAATAAAAGGGAGACAAATAACCACTTGAAAGGTTAAAAACATTTGTTGCATTTAGTAGACACAAGAAGGGTTGCAAACTAGTCATGTAAGTTGAAAAGTATATAATATATTATGTGCTTATATTTCTTAGGGAACTTGTGATTCTTTCCCAAGAAAAAAATCTAAAATAAAAAAAAAATTTCAAAGCCCTATAATATATTTGCAGTATATTACCATAAAAAAAGTCCCATAATGGATTATGAGTCCTATTATATATTTAAATAAAGATTTTATCAAATGCTAACAGTCTTTTTTAGTTGTTGCAATTGACTATTTGTTATTTGTTTGGCACAGCATAAAATCACCTCATTTTTACACAGAGATGATGTGGATGTTTACAGAGCAAATCACTATTTTAGACATGCCTTCCTCTGGATTCACTTTTCATTCTACTTCACATCAAGTGGTAAACTTTTGACTATGTGTGTATTTGTGTCAGTAATACACACATAGTGGTAAATGGTCTTGTACTTGTATTGCGCTTTTCTACACATCAGTGTACTCAAAGCGCTTTAACACTATCCGACACATTCACCCATTCGCTCACACAAACGCTCACACATTCACGCACAAGTGACGCAGCACCAGGAGCAACTGGTGGTTCAGTGTCTTGCTCAAGAACACTTCAGCATGTGGACGCCAAAGCCGGGACTTGTACCACTAACTAGCTGGTTAGGAAATGACCTGCTCTACTACATGCACCACAGCTGCCCATACACACACACACGTCTGTGTGTGTGTATGTGTGTATGTGTTACTGCATTTGGAGATCCTGCTGGAAACCACCTTTCCGCTGCAGCCAGTGACCCAACACCAAACTAAATATATCCTGGACAAACTTAGTGTATGAGAAGTTTTAACTACCTCCTAAATACTGGAAACTGCATCAAGTCTAAAATGAGCAGGTGCGCTGAAATGTCAATAAAAAGCATGCTTAAAGGAAAATTTAAAAAAATCTCTTCTTTTTTTTATATTCAGGACGAGAGCAGCAACACCCTCATTATTTGGAACAGATATGAGATCACATTCAGTCTGAAGCACAGATATTTTGAAGACAGCTGGGAAGATTTGTTTTGATGACATCTCTGGAGGATCATTGCTTTAGTTCTGTTTCTTGTTTCTTGAATGATTGTTTAGCATATCCTCTCTTCCCAGACTTTTATTTCAGCCCGTTTTTACGTTGGAGTTAAGGTTTGTGTGCAGATGCTCTAATAGACAGTCTCAGCTTCAGATCTTTTTATCTCTCTTTTCTTTTTATAACTTGAAATGCTGAAGACGCAGTGAGTGAAGCAACATCGGGGTCTTATTTGACTTGCAAACAATTTGAAAACTAGGGAGGGATATCTATTAACCCTCTGCAATTGATTAGCAGCTTAGCTATCATCACTGGTGTACCCAAGGAGTTTTACAAAAAAATATGTTTATTAGAAACCATTACTATTTTTTTAACGTGTCTTGTCCAGCATCTGAGCAGGCAGAATGATGGTCTGGATGCTGTATTGTGCTGAACAAATATACATTCCCAAGAGACTTTACCTGTATATATGTATATACAGAGATCCTCTTGGTAATCTGAATTCTTTATTTATTATTTAACTTGGATTAATATTTGTTACGCATGATTTACATATTTTGCTGGACTCGATCAGAAAAGTAAAGAGGACAGAAAGGCAGTGGAGAGGAAAAAAGAGAAACACAAAGAGAAAGAGAAAGACACCACAAAAGAAACTGCCATCCAACCAAACGCTATTTTATCCGTAAGTATCATACAGGGCTTCACAAGGTGGTTAAAGAGTTACCAGTTCTGCATACGGCAGAGATAAACAAGCAAACATGTTCAACCTGAAAAAAACTAAATAAACCTAAAAAAACGGCTCAGTGACAGTGTGATCATGCAGAACGTACGGGGTGAAAGGTGCTCCCAGAAAGGTGACCATGCCAAGGCGACCCCCACCACCCAAAGGTCAGAGGCAGACCAGGACCCCCCAAGACCAGAAAACATTCCTATTGCTATTTGTTGTGCAAAGTTGTGCGAAGATCCAACAAAGTGAACAAAACTGGAACATTTTCATTGAAAACACATATGCAGAAGGAAATGAAGTGATGCCTTATTTTTTATTATATAGAGCTCAATCTCTTTTACTCTGAACTTTTAGAAACATTTTCAGGTGAACATGAAGAAGTAAAATCATTGGAGTACTTTTCAGCAATGTCACTTACAGCACTGCAGTGTACATTCTGCTCAGCAAACTACTCCACTAATCGTATGCTAAAATGATTTTGTTGTCAATATGTTTTCCTCATTATGTGTTAGATGAAGATGCCACAGAACAGGCTCTTTACCTCACAGTCCTTCATATGAAGTCTTGTCATGTTTTCTGTGGACCATAACAGGGTTTGTAAAAAATAACAACCTACTGATAATGAACAAAGATTTTCTTCACATTTTTGGCTGCATTATGGTCACAGTATAATTGCACCAATTAACAAAGCATTTCACACACTTACATTAATTTACACTGCATTTACTGCATTTGTTTTATTCAATTTATTGGATGATAACATTATTTTTTTTTCTCATTTTATAAACTTTTCTCTATGTTCTTAACCATTTATTTTTTACCTGGTATTGTTGGGCTATAATAGAGGTGCATATTCTTCATTTCATATATTTAAAATGTTATGTTTCCATTGAAGATAAGTGCCAAAGCAAAAAGAACATTTTGTTTAGTGAAACAGAGTCACACATGAATGCAACACTGAAGTTCCTAACAAAAATGGTTTTAGAAGTAATCATCACTCAGTATGTGAAACTCTGTGTATATGAATTCTTATGATTCATACTCTCACTTCTAATAGCATCTTGTAGACTTGTGGCTCATTGTCATGCACCCCATGGCTCGATCTGTCTGTGGTCCGCATGCAGTGCTCACTGATGTGAGCTACACCAAAGTCTTGACTGAGGAGAGGATCAAAATGAGAACCGCTGGCAATATTCCTGCTGAATTCACAAACAGAGTGAAATATTTGCCATCCAAAGGATCCGAGTCATGAATCGACGTATACTATTAATATTAAAAGTAAAAAAAACTCATACTGAATATGTTCTTGTTTAATTGAAGGCTTTGTGTCATCGGGTTGTAAACGTGTTTGTCATAGTTTTTATTTGCACTTTGACATCACAACCACATATTTGTTTCCATTACTTTTTTCATAAAACATTATGCAAATGTTTCGTTCACCTTTTGTGAGTGTAACAATTCATTTCTTTCTTATGGAAACTAATTAAATGTAGAAATTTAAACAGCTTGGTCTTGCCTTCTAGGTTTCTCATTTATTTAATCAGCCACTGAGACAAAGAGCTTAAAGGTATTTGCAGTAACAACCTGCAGGGTGAGTTGTGGCAAGAGAGGTTTACAAATTCACTCTGTAAGACTCCACCAAACACTTGTGGTGCTTGGCAAGAGGCCATTTTGGGGAAGGAAGCAGATAGGGGTTCAGTGCTCTCCTTAAGGACATCCTGATGGACATTAGTGAGACAAGAAACAGCATTTACTCACCATCTTCAGTTGTTTTTTGTTCTTTTTTATTCGATTAATTTACTTAATAACTTAAGTTCATTGGCAACTTCCATAATGTCCTATAATAATTGAAATACCACACTAATTCCCTTTCATAAATACCCAGTATGAAGCCATTTTCTAATGGTGAGAGATGCCCAGAGATGTGTGCTTGAACGTTGGCACATTTCCAGTTATGTTTCTGCACTCCGGCAAACTGAATTAGACTGATCCAGATTTGATTTCAGAGCTGCACACTAAGAAAACATTGTTTAAATTTGTAGCCTTGACTGCTGTTTGTTTCAAAAGCATTTACAGTCGTGTGAAAGACAGATCACCAAATATCTGTTTTAAGGCCTTACATACCAGGATTTAAATATATCATCTGGACCCCACCAGATTTTAAAAAATAACCTAAGATGTATGTGATGCATGTGATCTCACACAATGTTTTGTTCATTTATTAGGTAGTTATCAAAAGAGTTTGTAGAAATACTATAATTCAGAATACTTCAATTGCCAACAATTCAAGTCCCTTTAAAGATGATGTAACCAGTCTCTTACATCTGGTCCCATCTTCTTTTCTATTATGATTCATTGAGGCATTTGCTTAGATACCATCATCACATTTCTGGCAGTTTGTGGTCTGCTACTTAACTGGGTCACTGCAACACTGATTATTTTTTTTTCAGTCATTCTGTTGTATATTTATTACTCATTGAATCCTCACCTTGTTATCTCCACCCTTCAGACTGCAAACGAGACATTTATTCTTCTATGATGTGTTCTGGTATTTGTGGTTCAGTGCTATTAGCATTTCATCAAATGACTTTGTTCCAGAAGTCCTGTGAACTGTTCAGATTAAACTTTTCAAGTCTTCCAAGAAATATTTTACTATTTTCTTTACATGATAATAATGTTTCCTGGCAATATGGGAGATATTTAATATATAGATCTGCATGTAAGAAAGATCTTTCACCAACTAAAAACATTTGGCACACATCCTCATTCAGATAATTATCAAAACCTCCAAAACTACTTGAAAATTCTGTTTAAGTTGTTTTAGATGGTTAAAAATGGGTTTTTAAAACAAGTAGTTTCAATTAAGATTCCATTCATTCATCCATCCATTATCTACAGCTTATCCAATAGGGGTCTGATGGGGGGGGGGAGCTGGAGCCAATCCCAGCAGACTGGGTGAGAGGCGGGGTACCTGGATAGGTCACCAGGGTGGTTTGTAACAGTCCATCACAGGACCAATTAAGATTTCCTCAAAAGGAAAGTGTCTGATTCTCTAACTGGATGCTGTGAACTGCATGAAAGATAGCATAGACAATGTTTCTGCTTACTTAAGCAGAAAATTACAAACCCTATTTAACATTTAAATTCCACCTTGATGTGATTATAGGCTTCCCAGCTTGATACAGGATCTGGTGGGAAATGTGCAGCATCTGTATGTGGTGTGTAAATTCATACTGGACTGAGTAATCATAACCAATATAAATGCTGGCTATTGTAAGGTACATTATCTTATATCTATGAGTATTTTTATGCACAACTCTAAAGGTAAAGTTTCAGAGTGACAGATTCGGAGTCTGTAACCCGTAACCACTGCCAGCTCTGTCTGTCTGCTGTCTCCAAGACTCAGACTGTGTTATCATCAGTTGTCATCAGTTGTCCATTTTTTTCAATGCTCCAGAATAAAAGGAAAAAAAAAACTGTGGTGGAGAAACTATATGTGGAGGAGAATGGCAATCGTCCCATTGTCAATTTAACTCAATTATTGATGGAATTAAAGGACAACAAATGAGTTAAACACGCCTTTATGTCATCAAGTTTAAAGTTTGGCAGGAGAATGTGTGCAAAACTATTTGCCATTTTCCTTAAGTCTTTTATTGTGTTGTTTATAGTTAATAAATAAGAGTTAAGTTGACTGACATGGTCCCTAATTTTATAAATAGATGCCTGGAAAGACTGAACCACAGCCAAGTGTACAACCCAGTGTGGATATTTCCAGCTGAAATGAGCTCTTCGTGTATGAGTGATCAACTAAGGGTTTGCTTTGTCAGCTTAGAGACCCAGCAACAGTAAAAGTTATTATTAATATGGGCTCACATGAAATCCCTTGATTGCAGACACCATGTGTCATTGTTGCCTTTTCATCCAAACATGGAGTTACACATTTGGCATCATCAGACTGAATAATGGGAATGAACTTTCCCCACTAATCATGTGCTTCTGCTTATGCAAAACTCTAAGTAACTTTTTAATTATAAGCAGAGCATTGATGCCTAAACAAATGATAGTTTTATTTAAAATTATCCTCTCAAGTAACTGGGTCTGCTTTGGAAGTATTATTACCTGTCTGCAATGTCTTACCACTGAAGTCTACTTTTCCATCTGGGCATGGTGGCAGAGTGATATGTTGATAATGTTGCATGCCTGATTTATATTGCTGATTTCAGATTTGTCAATTTTCGTAACTCCAAACTTTAACCCCTGATGGACGGATGCTGCATATTTGATACATACTGTTTCTGAGACATGTTGCATCACTTTATGGCAGAAAATTCACTCACAATGTTGTTGTTTACCACATGATACTGGTCTCCTGGACCCTGTTGACCATCAGACAGCAGGAGATTACACTGTAATAATTTTTACTTGTCCCATGGTAATAAATAGTAAATATATGGAAAAAATCAATAGCCTAGTCTTTTCAGATTTAGATAAAGAGTCAAATAAAGTTCTTAGATTTAGAAAATGAGATGTCTCTGCCCAGTTACTCTTAATTCAGGCATTAATGGGTGAAACTAACATTATGATAATTGTCTGAAAACAAGTCTTTTTGTTTAGATGATCCATCAACTCATCATTGCTTTCTTTTCATTCAAAATACTTGTTGCTTTCTTTTTGTAGTTGCTGCTAAATAACTGGAACAAAGTGTTTCTTTGTGATAGACTCCCTGTACCAAAATGTATGAAAATATAATTATTTACTTTAATAGCAGTCGTGTTGTATTTAGAACCAATACTAGTGGGTCTCTAGAGTTAAAGGGGTTTACACTTGAATAATTCATAATTTTATAGATGCATAAATTTAAGTAGCATGTAGAAATGAAAGCACTTACTCCAATGACATCCTGTATATAATCTATCAGCAAACGTGTAAGAGCATGAAGAGTTTCCTCTCAACACTGGTGCTGTTATGACATCCATCCTTGTGTACATGTGTTGAAGTGAGCTCGTTATATTTCTTCTACTTTCACCATCGCTGTGTGATTAAACTCTTTTATGGATAATAGAAGACTGTGCTCAAAACTGAATAAATAACATTTTTGTGAAAAGAATTTGAGCACTTAAAACATTCTCAAATTTCGATTTCTCTGCTGGATTTAGCAGAAAAGATATTCTGGTGAGAATCAGTGTGATTATTAACTAGGGATCAATTTAATGTAGATTACATTTTTTTATTGTTATTTTTTCTGTCTTGCTTACAAAGACAAACAGAACTGTTTTGTTTGCAGAGGAATGAAAATGTAGCATTGAGCAGAAAATTGAGAAAAACCAAAGGCAGGAGAAAAGGTGTTTGGTGTTATGAATAAGCTAAAAGATAAAGACAAAGATTTGGACAAAAAAAAGAAGGAAAGAAAAAAATGTAGAAATTCAAGAAGGTCTTCATAAACAGGTGTGCTTTGGAAAGGCAGGTCTGAATTACACATGCTGTAGATGAGGAGGGATGTGCTACTGCCTTTCACACGTCTGGCTTCCAAACACTGACCCACCTTCCATGAGATACCAGAGTCAGGCTGGCGCCGCAGACTGCAGCTTAGCTAAACAAGATGAGCTGGCCAGCTCTTCCACACTTAGAGGTGTCGCTCGTATTTACTGCCCTGTTAACCCTGATCTCCTCAGCACATAGCATTACATCACTGATCCCTGTTGAGGCTAACTGTAATGCATAGGCTGACACGTTTCACCACCGTTTACTGTCTCTTAACTTTGCATCTGATTGACTTCGGGTTTATGCTGCTGTGGGAAAACCAGGACAGAAAATAATGAGACATTCTCAGTGTATTGTGGATTTCTACATGGACAGTTGCCATAAAATAACAGGCGGTGGCAGCTGCAGGAGTGTGCAGCTCTCCCTGAAGGTGTGATGATGAAACCAGTATGACCTGATTTATTCGTATACAAGCATCCACAGAGGAGTCTCAACAAGTATTTCTGTATGGATTTTCTGGGGACTTGACATTGGAGGCCTCACTCTCTCTCTCTCTCTCTCTAAAAAAAACAACAAAAAAAAAACAACCCACGACCATCTTTTGCGAGGGGGGCGGGGGGTCTAAAATAAAATCAGCTGTCACTGTGTGCTCGTTGGACAGAGTTGCACACAAAGTACTGGAGCTGGTCTCCATCACTCACTGGGATTTGCTTTTTGCTTGGAAAGACCCTGCAGGCCAGGGGTGCAGTGGCCTTCTTGTGGGATTCTACTTGCTGAGTTCATATTTTTGTATATCAACATCATCTTCCCTGGTAGGTAACTGCACTCTGCACAAGGTGCGTTCACCTGTGAAAAGAGGAGGACTTTGTGTCAGAATAATTTTGAGATTTGTAAAATTCTAAACATAAAGGTAAAGAAAATTACAGTATTTAATGATGAAATCCATATTTTATTCAGGATTACTATACTTATTACGCCATCTATCCATCTATCTATCCATCTATCCATCTATCCATCTATCCATCTATCTATCCATCTATCCATCTATCCATCTATCTATCTATCTATCTATCTATCTATCTATCTATCTATCTATCTATCTATCTA
>JBAMIG010000013.1:13337006-13352862 GCA_037177335.1 Kiunga ballochi | reverse complement strand
CAAGAAGTATATCAGCTCGGTGGGGTTATGTATACATACACACACACACACACACACACATATATATATATATATATATATATATATATATATATATATATATATATACCATCTTCATATATATTTATAAATATATATATATATATCATAATCATCTCATATATATATGAGATGATCATAGGCTAACCAATGCCAGAACACTGTATGACAAAGCTGGATTTTTTTCTTTACTAAGTTACTTAATTTTTCTCTGAAGTGGTTGATGTCGTACCAGGTTCAGTCACCACGGTAACATATGCTAAACAGCTAACCTGCTCCAGAGCAGGTTATATTATGGATTAGAGATCACCAAAATATAATAGCATCACCTCCTGACTAATCAGTACTCCGGGAAAGTGGGGTGTGTTTATCACACTTTGTTATACAGATCTCCGGTCAGATTACATCACATTTTGTCATACTGCTCCCAGGCGTCCGCAAAATAATAAATCAAACAGATAAGTAGATGCCAGAGCTGTGAAGTTAAAGCGTTTGTCAGTAACTTAATATATTGTAGCCGCTACAGTGTAGCGGCTACAGTAGGTCTAGTGCAAACTTTTGAGTGATATACTCTGAAAAAATTACAATATCTTATGTTCTTTTAATGTGTTTGCTGGACACTAACAGCAACACTTAAATCTTTTATTCTTGAATGAACTGGCATTACACAATTCCATTATTTTACAGTGTTATCTGCAGCTAATATAGAAATGTCATTTAAAGTTCACATTTTTTAAAGATATGTGTGTTGGATTCATATTTAATTTTTGTTCCTCTCAAAGACTGGACGTGACATCAATCGGTCTAAGTGGTCCTCAAATGTGACTCAAAACAACACAGTGACTACTGAGGTGTATGAAGCATCTGCTGCTGAAGCAACACAAGTCATAATGCATACAGCGATGGAGAAAGAGGACTTCCCACCCCCACCAGTTGAGGATTCTGACTATCTTCCACCCCCTCCACCAGACTTACTACAAATCCCATCAGACAGTGAAAATATTCCAGCTGGTTGTTACTCACATGAGCCTTCAGAGCCAATAAACCCGTCCAAACACCCACTCAGCAGAGAGGCTTATTTCAAGCAAAAGAGTATGTCTGAGCTTAAACGTCTTTATAAGCACATTCATCCTGAGGTTCGTAAAAATATTGAAAAAGAGGTCCACTCTGATTGTAATGAAACTGAATACAATCAGATAGAGAGCCAAGCATACATGTATGAAGAAGATGGTGGCAGTGCAGATGAAGAGGAATGGGAGGAGATCCTGCCTGGGGAGGTGCAGGCAATGCGTTGGATGTTTGAAAATAAACCATTGGATGCCATTAAAGACGAAACTCCAGAAGAAGAAGAAGACAATAGGAAAATAACTGAACAGGAAATGATTCTGGGAAAAGATGTGAAACGCACTGCGTGGATGTTTGAGACCAAGCCAATGGATGAGCTGGGCTCGCTCAATACAAACTCAGTAGAATATAAAAACAAATTCAATAAATTTGACAAGGGTGATGTTCGTGCTGCAGCTTGGTTGTTTGAGACCCAAACTATGGATTCTCTGAACAAAATGCACACAAAGGAGGATTTAACAAAAGAGATTGTTTTCACAGAAGAGGATGGAAATGCTACAATTTACATGATTGACAATAAGTTCATGGAGAGCCTCGGCCACACTGAGACCATCGACGAGAGCCACCTACTGAGTCTACGATCGGTATTAGAAGAAATTAACGGAGAAGTGAAAACTGTTACAAGCACTTTCGACACTCAGTTCAAATGCATAATTATGGGACAATCTAGCCAGATGCTGGAGATTAAGTCTGTGCGCAAAATTGAAACTGAACTAGAGAACTCCATTGCTTCACGCTGGCTTTTTGATACACAGCCTCTGGACACGACTAATAGGGAATCCTCCTCTTTAAAACTCGTGTGCAGTCTCTCCATGGAGGATAGCAGTAAAGGAGACTGGGGTAGGTGGTTGTTTGAGATAAAGACTTTGAATTCTTTCACTGATTGGGAAAGTTCGCAAACAGAGAAGAAAGAAATCATCGGCGCAGATGTGCGCAAACATTGCTTAGTCTTTGAAACACAGCCGATGGATTCCCTTAAAGATGACTCCAATGCCAAACCTCAGTCTATTGAAGATATTATTGGGGGCAATGTAAGATCTGCAAGAAACTATTTTGAAAGCAGTCCTCAAATAGTTAGAAAGAACTGTCCTGAGGTTGGACAACTTAAAAAGGCAACAGTCAGTGAGGAAATGAAAGGGGATGTGAGACACCAAAAGTGGCGTTTTGAGAGTCAGCCTCTAGAGCACATAAGAGAGGAGAAGAAAGAGATAGCTCGCACTGTGAATGTTGAGGAGGACTTCATACAGGAGGATGGCACAAGCTGCAAGACAGATGTTCGCAGGAACTGCTGGGTATTTGAAACGCAGCCAATGGATACTTTAAAGGATGATTCGAATGCCCGGCCCTTGACAAAGGAGGAAATTATCGCAGGTAATGTAAGATCAGCAAGATATTACTTTGAAATGAATCCAAGTGAAGAGCTGAAGGAATTGGCAGAGGTGGGCAAACTGAAAAAAGCCGCAGCACTAAATGAAGAGAAGGGTGATGTCAGACATCAGAAATGGCGATTTGAAAGCCAACCTCTGGAGCAAATTAGAGAGGATCAGAAAGAAGTCATACGAACAATTGACATGGAAGAAATTGATAAAGTAGATGTGTTGAATTACAAACAAATATTTGAGAGCACAGATTTAATCAGAAGAAATACATCTCAAAAGATTCACATAGAGGGCGTAACGTCTGGTTCTGTGAAATCAAATAAGAACCTGTTCGAGTCATCTGCATTGTATGCCATGCAAGACAGCTGTGGACACTTCCATGAGGTGAAAACAGTCCGTCGTGAGGAGGTTGTGAAAGGTGACGTAACAACCTGCAAATGGATGTTTGAAACACGCCCAATCGATCAGTTTGATGAAAGCATTGAAAAATATCAAATTATTAAGGGTATATCCAAACAAGAAATTGAGTCTGGGGATGTTAAAACTGCAAAGTGGTTGTTTGAAACCCAGCCTCTGGATGCCATTAAGTACTTCAGCAATATTGAAGATGAAGAATCTATGGGAATACATAAAAATCTTGATGTGGTGAAGGGGGATGTAAAAACCTGCAAGTGGCTATTTGAGACTAAACCAATGGACATCCTGTATGAAAGAGCAGAGATTAAAGGTGAAAGTGATTCTGAGGAAATTCGCAAGGGTGATGTCAAAACCTGCACATGGCTATTTGAAACACAAGCCCTGGATACTATCCATGATGAGACAGAAACCGTTTTGAAAGCATGCACAGTAAAGCAAGAAGATATTAGAGGAAAAGATGTGAGAATGGCCTGTTTTCTCTTTGAGACAGAGAAAATGGAGAATCTCTCTGAGCAGGATGCAGACTCATATAGACGTGTCACAGAAATAGACATTGGATCTGGAGATGTATCAAGGATGAAGTATATTTTTGAAAACCAAACATCTGATATTATGACTTCCACATCCGAAGAAGTGATGCAAAACCTCAAAAAAGTTCAGACTGAGGATATACAAAGAGGAAATGTTGTAAACTGCAAATGGCTGTTTGAAAATCAATCCATAGACACCATACATGACAGCCAAGAGGAATATATTAGCGGCCGTACAGTAAATGATGTGCAGGGAGGCGATGTAAACAAAGGCCGTTTCATTTTTGAGACCAACTCCTTAGACAAAATCCAAGAAAATGTGTCTGAGACAGAGTTGATGAGAAAGCAAAGAATCACCTGCGATGAAGAAGAAAAAGGTGATGTCAGAAATTACACAATGATGTTTGAAACTCAGCCCCTTTATGCCATTCAGGATAAAGAGGGGCATTACCACGAGGTCACCACTGTCACAAGCGAGGAGATTAAACAAGGAAATGTAATTGGAACCCGGTGGTTGTTTGAAACGAAGCCCCTTGATGCTATTAAGGACACAGACGAGGTTTATATTATCAAATCAGTCACACAACAGGATGTGCAAAAGGGAGATGTAATGTCTGCCAAGTGGAAATTTGAGACACAACCTCTTGACAGAATTGCGGATGAAAAGAAGACCTCAATAAAAACCGTGGACGACATACAAGGGGGCAATGTTCGAATGAATAAACATCGTTTTGAGACTGACACCTTGTCAGGGGGATCTGTTAAAACTGTTAATGTAAGTGAAATACAAAAAGGTGACGTCAGGACTGCCAAGTGGAGGTTCGAAACCCAATCTATTGACAAAATCAGAAGCATGAGCTCTGAAAATCTCATTGAAACAGTTAAAAAGGAGGAGGTTGCGAGGGGAGATGTGAAACAATCAGTTTGGCTCTTTGAGAAAAATCCTCTTGACCATATTAAAGAAGCTGACGAGGAAGAGGACACAACTACAACTCAAGAAGAGGTTCCCAAAGCAGATGTAAAAACAAAGACATTTCTCTTTGAAACAACACCATTTGATGACTTTAATGAGACTAAAATGGAAAAGACTGAGATTATGGGGAAAAACATCAAAGGAACTCTCGAGGAACTTTTCAGTCAGAAGATGGTGAAGTCAAAGGGTATTCTCATTGAAGCAGATGAAATCGGTGATGTAAGGATGGCAAAATACCAGCTAATGAATCAGGAGGCTCCAGAGATTCAACGAGAAGAAGTCCTCAGCGCAGATCTGCAGACTATTATGATGAACCTGCTGAACAGACAGGAGAGAAAGGAACAACAAATAGTCATAGATTCAGAAGAGAAAGGTAATATCAGTTCAACAGTGCAGCAACTCTTCATCCAAGATAGAGCAAGTAATATTGAGAAGGAGGAAATACTGCGTGGTGACATCCAAGAAGCTATAAGTAACCTCTTCAATGAGGGTGGATCGGCAAAACACGGAATACTCATTCAAGAAAATGAAAAAGGCGATGTACAGCTGACAATATATTCCCTTCTGCATAAAAATGAGAATTTCAATGTCGAAAAAGAAGACATTATAAAAGGGGATATAAAGAGTGCTCTTGAGAGACTATCCAGTTCCGATAAGTCAGGTCAGGCAGTGAAGATAAAAGTAGATGAGTCTGAAAAGGGAAATGTCAACTTTTACTCTACGTGCATTGAATCTGGGGCTCTTGACTATCTGAAACAGCTTCATTTAGAACCTGATGAGACTCCACCTAACACATCAAGGAAAGAGAAGATTATTGGGGGTGATATTAAGGGTACCAAATTTATCCTTGACAATAATCAAATGCAAATTGAGCGAACAGTTGAAGATGTTATACCAGGAGATGTTCACAGCACAGTGAAAGTGTTTATGTCGGAGCCCACTGGCTCAACAGAAAGAATCCAAAAGGAGGAGATAGTCAAAGGGGATTTAAAGGCGGCTTTGAACTCATTGTCTGAATCAGTGAATCAGACGGTTGTTGTGGAGAAAGAGGAGGTAGTGAAAGGCAACATCCCGAAAGCTCTGCGATGTTTGGAGAGAGCTCAGAGACGGTACAAGGAGGTGGAGAAGCCAGACATCATCCCAGGAAACATCAGAGGGGCTCTGAGATCTCTTGAGAAATCAGCAACATCCAGAATTGAAAGTGTTGTAGAAGATTTAGTTCCTGGAGATGTGAAGGCCACACTGAAATCTCTAGAACTGGCAAAGCAAGCAGTGAAGGAAGTAGAAAAGGAAGAAATTGTGAAAGGAGATATTCACACAGCATTGCAAAGTCTACACGACGCATCCAGTGAGAAGAAAAAGCTTCAGCAGGAAATAGAAGTCCAGGGAGATGTCAGAGGGACCATTCAGCTTTTCATGGAGCCTCCACCTTCACCAAGGATGCAAAGAAGCCCTAGCCTTGAGGGTGAAGTAAAGGGTGACATCAAGATGTCAATTAAGTCATTGTATGAGACACAGGAGCAAACCCATCTGGAAAAAGAAGAAGTGATAAAAGGTGATGTTAAAGGAACTATTAAATCACTGCTGGAGACAGCGCAGCGTGAGACTCCCAAAGTCAGGCATGGAGCTTACAGAAGAGTTAAAGCCAAGCAGAGCGCTTCTGTGAAAAACCTGAATGCTGACGCACAAAGGAACATTCAAAAGATAAAAACAGCTAAACAAGTTGAAGCATCTCATCAGAAACCCTCTAATGAAACTGACACGATCAGAATAAAGGCATGCACTGCAGATCTCTCGTCTCAGCAATTTTCCCAGCAGTCAACGCTGATGGAGCACAAAACAATCACCCAAAATCATGACATCAAGACAGTAAAGACAGAGTTTCGTAATCTCAAAGCAAACACAAAGGGGATGGCAAAATTGGGTAAAACCAAAGTAAAAACTGAGGTGTACAAGCTAAAGCCAGAAACACCAGAGCCTGATCTGCCACTTCCACCTCCACCACTGACAGACACTGACCTTCTTCCTCCTCCTCCAAGTCCTCTGCCTCCCTCCTCTGACACAGACACTGATCACCTTCCTCCTCCACCGCCACCCCCTCTCACTGGTGAGCAGGACTTCCTCCCTCCTCCTCCATCTCAGCTAGAACTGGATAGTATGCCAGCACAGGAAATGCATCCTGCACCAACAAAGGCAAAAAGGATGACAGTGAAAAAAGTGAAAGCTCCTTCTCTTCACCCAGTTCCCAAACTGGAGCCTACAGTGGAAATCACTAAAGCCCGAAAGGAAATGAGGCAAAATCAATCAAAAACAACAATGCACACGACGGTTTCATATGAAGTCCCACTGCCGCCAGAGTCACCACGGCCTTTAAAGAAAGTTTACATCCATCCTGTGAAATTCACCCCTCCACCTTCTCCTCCTCCCTTTATGCGAGGAAAAATGACTAAATTTAACACACCCCTAATTAAGGCTGAAGAAAAGTACAGGAAGCTGAAAGAGGAAAGTACACCTCCAACCACTCCACCTCCCACTTTCATACATGACTCAGTTTGTGCTGCTCTTGAAATGTTTTCCACCAAAGAGCAGTCAAATCACAGCAGCTCAGGACTCACACGAGAGAGGGATGAAACGATGGTAGATGGTTTTCATTCTAATTCTCTTTCATCTGATTTTTCCAAGCAATTTGTACTCTCAAATGGCACTCAAAGCAAAGCCAGCACTCAACAAGAAAAAATCACTGCAGATTCAAAAATTCTGTCTTCTTCCAAACAACAAATTATATCTAGTGAGTCTACAGAGGTTTTGTCTGTTCAGAAGACTTCATCCATCTCTAGTGTAAAGCAACACACCCATGCAACTACAGAGAAAACAATTTCAGCTTCCTCTAAACGGTCTGCTTCATCTGTCATGTCTGACATAGTCCAGACCTCTGTCACTAGTATTGCTAAAACAGAAAATATGACCGCACAAGCAAAGAAAGACCCCAAAAGCCAGAAAGCAAAAGGTTCCAACAAATCTGAAGATGTAAAAGAAAACAAAATCCCTCCTCAAAAACCAAAACCTGACACAGAAATAATACAGCTACCCAAAAATATCAATGAAAGAGAAAAGAGGAATGACCTCAAATCATCACAATTTAACAACAAAATGAAACCAGATGATTCTCCAGCAAAAATCCCAGAAGATGTTTCCAATCAGCAAATGCAAGCAGAAAAGGCAGCTGCCAATGTGAATGAAAAATCAGGGAAGCAAAACCAAAAGCTGAAAAAGAACAATAAACAAGAAAAGCAAGCAGAGATAAAAACCTCCAGTGAGAGTGATAAGCTCAGTGTTTTGCAAGATACAAAAGTAGAAGTGAAGGAAGCAGCTGGTTCTGTGTTTCATGCTGCTGCTGCTGCTGTGCCCACAAATAATACAGAAAATCAAATGGAAGCTCCAACTCCAGTAAAAAAGAAAAAGAAATCCAAAAAATCAAGAGCAAGTATACAGCCAGGTCAAGGAAAGGATATTCTCTCAGAGTCAAAAGCAGAAACAACAGAAATCAGGATTACGCATCAAGCTCAGGAGGCAGTGGCCCAAATGAGCAAAACTACAATAGAAGAGAACATTAAAGTCAAAAGAGAAGTTATGAGCACTGACAGCAAAGACAATCAGATTTTCGCACAACAAAAGCTGCTTCACCAGCCTGGAAAGGACTCTCAGAAGAAAGGAGTGACAGTTACTCAACAGCAAGCTGAGGAACTTTCAAGAAAAAGTAGTGCTGTCCCAATTATTGTGACAGACAAGTCAGAGCCAAAAGTATGTGTAAAATCCACAACGGGGAGAACAGAAGATTCTCAGAGGCAAGAGGTCCAGGTTTTAATCTCTCATATCACAGAGATACAAAGCACTTCAGAGACAACTGATTCTAAAGCTGTAAAGAGTCTGCTAAATGCAGTGCCAGAGTGGCTCCTATGTCCAGAAAAGAAACATGAACTGGACGGATTTTCAGCAGAAAATGATGCTCAAAAAAATGGACATATTCTTTCACACTTAAGGAAACTGGCACAGTCTAAATTGATGCATCTGGGTGACAAAACGATTGAGAAGCATGAATCTGAGCCAGTATCAGAGAAAACACATTCTGGCTCCGGATCACCAAGAATATCCAAGATCAATATCGGTTCTGCAAAGGTTGAGAATCAAATTGACAAAAAAATGTCATATGAAAGCAAGAAAGAAGAGATAAGTCTGTCTAAATCTGCTGACCTCCGAGTTCCCTCGCCCTCCCTCAGGATGCGTTCACCCTCCCCAACATTCATCACTATTGAGTCTACGCGAAGAACTGACTCTCCACAAAGAGTCACACCCTCACCTACTTTGCTACACAGGCCACCTACACCACCAACACCACCGCCACGCAGGTGTGACACCCCAACATCCCGCCTAAATAGAATCACACCCTCTCCGACCTTTGACCGAGCAGAAAATTTGGCTCGACTTAAAGACACCACAGCTAAGCTCTCACGTGGCGTCACCCCACCCCCGCTACTTACCCATCAGATCCCAGAGAAGAAATCAGAGATTGTAGAATCACCTGCATCATTCCATCGACAAATCAAAATTGATTCGCAGGCTGTGGAAACTTCACGGATACTGACTGCAACAACAAAGGCCGCAAAAAACTTATCTGAGGAGGTTCAGCAAGTTGATGCAACACTAGGGTATGATGCACAGGCATGTAACATACAAAGCAAGATGGAGACCCAAGTTGAGGCAGGTCATAGTGATCCAAATCTTGTTGAATCATTGGATGATTCAGAACCATCCTCTGCATCTGTCAAAGCAAAGAAAGAGTTCTTTGAGGAGGCTCAAAAAGCTGAAATTAATAAGGTCTATGTGCGTAAGGAGCCCATCAGTATCCCTGAACGACTGGGCCCAGACACTGAGGAGTGTGAGGCAGAAAACAAGAACAAAGAAGGCGATGAGCTTCCCAGGGCAGACTTATCTAATCTTGTAAACAAATTTGAATCTCCAGAAGAAAAACCATACAGCAGAAAAGAGCCTATTCCCCTCACAGAGCGTCTTCACCATGAAAACGAAAGCACAGACTGTGACAAAGAGAAAGCAGACGTCCTCGAACAGGAAATTCCAACTTTTGACATTCAAGCGATTAAAAATGTTTTTGAACTTGGTGAGCAAAGTTATTCATTCAAAGAGGAGAAAGGGGATCAGGCGGAGTTTGTGTCAAGTCTGAGTGAAACAACAGGAGACACTTCAAAGCGGGAAAAGCTTCAAGAGGCAAAAAGAAGCTCAAGGCAGAGTACTCCCCTCCCTCCACAGAAAATTGAAGCAGACACTGTTCCAGCACAGCCATCAGGGTTCTCTGAAACCAAATCAGTTACTGAACATTTCTCAAATGTTGATGAGTTTGGCAATAAGGTCACTGGGACAGTGACATCCCTCACGGAGCTGTCGCAGAGTATATCAACTCAGCGGGTCCCTTTCTCATACGCCGATGCTGTTAAAAGGAAGGCTGCAAAACGAACAGAAACGTATGATGAAGACGCCACAGAAAAGTTGCTGAAGAATTTCCATAAAACATGGACGGAGAGCGAGGCAGTTGTCAAGAATCTTAGCTACACTGTTTCTGAGGAAACATCTTCACAAGTCGTGTCACATCACATGAAGATTGTCTCATCGGGTAAAAAGTGCATGGCACGAGACAGCACAAGTTAATGGCATGGGCTCTGGCTGGAAGGATTTTCTGTTTTATAGAATAGCTGTTTCTAACAGCATTGGTTTGATTGTGCATTGTTACAAGAAGTGGCTGCACCATTTTTAAGAACCTTTGAAAAGGAAAATATTTTTATCCTAATTATTCTTATTGCCAATGCGCAGAATACTATTACTACATTTAAAATATTGTATTTCAATTTTTAAATTTTTCAAAAGAACCATTATGGTTTTTATACAATACTTCTTCATGGGTTTTAATTGTGGTTTGCATCTAACATGGGTGTACTTGCATGCCAGTGGTCAAAAATTAAAAGTAACACTAAAATGATAATGATAATTTTGCATGGCTACTGTGTTTGTGTAATTAAATGAATGTGTGTATCTTTAAGAAAAAATACAACATTTAATCGGATTGAAAACTGAAAAGAGAAAAATAAAAACAGGTGCTGCTTGAGCCAAGACAAGGCACTGAATTTTATAAATCAGTGCTGGAAAAGACCAAAAAATCTAAAATGACTTGCATTTTTTCTCTTCAAAACAGGTACGAGTTCCGAAGTCGGAGCTTTGCACAGTATGTCGGAGGAGAGCTTATCCGATGGATGCTCTGATAGTGGACAAAAAAAAGTACCATAAATCCTGTTTCCGCTGTGAACACTGTAGGAATGCATTAAGGTACAAATCTTTTGCTTCCTGCTTAGTAAGACTTTGCATATTTATTGTGTTTAACTCTATTTTTTCTTGTAATATGTCTTTATCTATATCCCTTCAAAATCAGTCCATTTTTGTCTTTTTCTCTTTTTTCGTAAGCTTGGGAAATTATGTCTCTCTTCATGGACAATTTTACTGCCTACACCATTACAAACAACTCCTCAAGTCTGCAGGGAACTATGATAACGGACTTGGGCAGAAACCTCCTGGTGGAAGTGGTGGACTTTTCCTGTCAGATGACAAACTTGAAAGGAGATATTCCATGAGCAGCATAAGTTCAATTGACAAAATCCAACAAAGTGAAAGCAAAATTACTAAAACATCTGATGATAGTAAGTCCCACTGCAACAAAATATCTGTAGTGTGGCCCCCACAGGCCGATACCCCCAAAAAATCCTTTAAAATAGAGGAAGACATTCAGTTAAGTAGACCACAGTGGCCCCCTCCACATAACTCCCCTTCTTCTCCCAAACACCAACACAGAAAGGCTGTTCCCAGAAGTGTCCTTTGAAATAAAAATCCCAAGTGAAAATTTTAGTCAAACAAACCCAAAACACAAGAGACTGAATGGTAAGATGATACTGGTGAAAAACTGTACTTTAGGTGTCAGGAAGTGTTTATTGAAGGTCATGCAGTCATGTGATTTAAAATGGAAAAAAGACAAGTACGTATATGAAAGAGAACTATGTATATATTTGTAAATGTGTGGAAAAGCAGGTTGTTATCGAAAGTGCAAGAAAGGTAGCTGTAGGTTAAGTGTAGAATGTGGGTGAAAACCTGAAGCGGTGTGCCTAAACTAACTGGTTTGTCCAGTGTGTAATTTTTCATTCATTGTATTCCTGGTAATCAGCACCGAAGCTGAATTTCACTTACAAGCCCAATTTAGCAGATGAGTGTTTTGTTTAACTTATTTGGGCTGCAAAATAGCTTCAAAACCTAGAAAAGAATATCACAATGCATTTTTTTCAACTCAGCTGGATGGACCTGAAAGTTCCCACTGCTCTTGAACATTACACATTAAAACATCCAACAATTAAATTAAAAATTGTTTATCAATTTTTTTAATCACCCATTAGTTTTATTCCAAATTAATTAAACTGATTAATTGTTTTTTAGTGAAGCATGCCATTTCAGGAGAACAGTTTCAGTCTGTTGGCTCGGCTTTTGTATGATTTTGTCAAGTGTACCTTTCAACATAACATTTTTGCATTTGCCTTTTCTTTGCACCTGGTGTGCAGACTACTAAAATCATCTTGGAATAAATTTATTTATAATATTGAAAGTATATAATATAAACAAGTGAATTGGTGGTAATCATGTTGTTTTAGACATTTGTATCCTATTTTTTTTAGATTAGACATTTCTTGCTTTGTACAAGAACATTTCTGATTATGTCATGCTATCAGGCTGTTTCACATACTGTATTGATGTTTTGAAGGCAATAAAATGTTCAATTTAATTGTTTTCTTTCTTTGTTTATTCTGATCTTTTATTTTCAGCAGTCGTCTTTCCAACAAAACAAAAAAGTGCATTTTTCTACCATCTTGTGGACTAAATTTACATGGCATTCCTAATGTAATCTGATTCACTGGATGTCAACAAACTGCTTTCAGCCTATGTGTCCTACCTCGTCCGTCTTCTATCTATGTGCTTGCATTTTTAATAATTCTCAAATTGGAGTAAACAATTACTTGTGAGTTAGCTGCAACATTTACCATATGACAGGAACATCCTTGCTTTATTATAGAACTTGGTAACTTGCATGTCATTGTGCATTCCTATGAAACACATAGAAAAAGTACAAAATCCCAGAGTTAGTCAATTGTGCAAAGACACCCACAGCAAACAAGACAAGATCAGCACATCCCCTTCAGGCCTTTTGAATAATCTTCTTTACATGCAATCCTTACCTTACAGGGCATTTTGGAGTACAAATGTATCAAAAGTAGATCAATCCATCATTCTATCATTCATATGGAGTAAGCCTATAAAAATAGAAAACACGTGGGTCTTCGATAATATAGTGTCATGTAAAAGTTGAAGAAAGGTTGTCCCTAAAGTGAATTTAAAAAGCAAGACTAAAATAACCTTGAGTCTAAATGTGCTTGCTCATCCTCTTACTGCTCCTTAGTGTAGACATCTCTGAGCTTATGCTACAGTATGCTGACTGATCTTCTGTAAAACTGCAATACAAAGCATTTTGTTTCATTTTAAAAAGGTAAACAGCGTGGTTAACATTTGAAACATAAGTAAAACATAGAAACAGGGCAAAGTAAATATGCTGTTCTTCAAATGAATTTTTCTTCATAATCATAGAAAACAAAATGACTTGTGATTCTGTCACTCTGAATAAAATGTGCTTGAGTAAGTGATTATCAGCAAGTATAATGTTTTAGATTCCCATCTCATTTCAGGTGTGTTCCCTCCTGTGCGCAGGGAAAAATTTAAAATCTGCATGACCATGCGGGCCAACCCCTCTCCTACAGAAACTATAAACTTTTTTGCCAATATTTCAGACTTTACCGTCAAACCACAAGAATTCAGAAACAGCATCCTTCAAACAGATGAGACAGAAGTAGAGACCTGGCCTTTGTTCACCATCCCATTTATGTGACAGCCAAACGCAGCTTATAAGAGAAAACACCTTATCTGTCAAGCACATTAGTGTAGGGGGCATCATTTGGATTTATTAGGATACCTTACAGCGACTGAGTCAACCACAAACTCCTCTGTATTCTACAGTCAGATGTGAGGAGATCTATCTAGATGAAATTTACCATTACTGAGAAATGCGACGGGACAATAATTCCAAATACAGCAGAAAATTCATAACACGATGTATAAAAAATTATAGAAATAAGATAATGACTCAAAGAGCTGATCTCAAGCTCATGAAATCCTGTGGCAGGACTTTCAGAGAGCTGTGCACATATAAATTGCTGCAAACCTCAATGAACTGTATCAATGACAAGAAATTAAATACCTAATTTTCATGCATTTAAATGTCTTTTATCCTTAATTCACATGGAAGTCTTTAACTTTTAAGAGCAACCAGAAAACCACACTCATACATTATAGCAGATATAGTTTAACAATGAATAATCAAACAGTTTAAATATGTCTGTAACTTTTTAGGGTCTTATATTCTCTTTAGGCACCAACAAACACCTCAGGACACATTGCAGTCACATCTGCAGCACAAAGGTATTGTCAAGAAGTAGTTTGCACGGGCTGAGCATACATTTTCCCACAGCGTCAATCTACCTTGCTACTAATGTCTGACTGCAGGCTTCACTTTCTGCACTTGAGTGGATTGGTGAGGAATTTATCGGATTACATTCTGATTGGTGGGCTCCACTTCGTCAAGCGACACGTCAGCCTCATTGCGTCACCGTCGCGTTTCTCTCCTCTGGAGTAGACCAGCAGTGCTTCGGGATGCTGAAGCAGAGCAGGATTTTCAGCAGTACCACGAGTGTGAGTAGGATGGAGACATTGAGTGAGGTAGGTACAACAATGATGTTTTTTTTCCCCTCCCTATACAATATACCCAGCGCAGTACAGGCAGAGATTTTTGTGTATTGCGAAATTCAGTACACAAGCTTGGCTGTACTTTTTTTAAAAATTGCCTGCATTGTGTGTGTTGGGGGAAGGGAGGGGAGGTGGAGGTGTTGTCCGTCCTCACATCGTGTGTCCTTCCTCGTTTTGATGCGCTCATCTGGAGCCATTTTTCTCTATTGTGGAGCTTTGATCTCTGCTTAAGCGCGTTAGGGTTGCACCCATCTGGGTCTTTAGAGATGCGGCTACTTAGACGCAATCCCCGCTGAGCGCAACACTGATCTCCGTCCTGTTTGGCAGAGCTGTCACCCCTGCACTCCCCGTTAGAAATGCTTTGACTGTCCATCTGTGCGATGAGGACTGGGGCTGCATAGGTTTAAATATCTAACTTTTAGCGGATGTGTTTGAATAAAAATTCTATTAATGCTCCTTAGATTTATAAGTGATGCTAACTTGTTACTTTCTTCTTGTTTTAAGTGATAATATTGCCCAGTAATGAATGATTACTGTGGCAAATGGTTTTGGAACCTTAATGGTCTTAAAATTGTATTGGATTATTTAGTCTTTATTTTAGGGATTTTTTTCATTATTGAGTCACTCTTTCCAGGATCGCGTTTGGACTGGAGTTTATTCCAGCAAAGAGGGACGGAAAAGATTCCAGACTGGTCTCCAGTTTATTTCACCCTAATAGGAGAGAAAAGGCATCAACAACCATGAGCCTTATCCAAAGCTTTATGGTGATTCAAAAATAGAAGACAAGTTTTGATTGGTCTTTTTTATGTTAACTGTAGCTGCACAAGAACAACTCTTGCTCTCATTTATAGCTTCTCTGGTTTATATAAGAAAGGCTGTTTTATGTTACTACTTTCCCCTAAACACCTTTTTTTCAATATTACTATAATATGAAAGTATAAAATCTTGATGGAAATGAACAGAAATGCTTTAAATTTTAAACTCAGGAGTTGGCTGTCATCTGATGAGGACGTGTTGCTGCAACTATCCCGATGCAACACTAATCCTTTCTCCTATAGTTACATGTCTCCCTCCTGATAATGAGAATACTGTTCTTTGCCAAAGTGCCTGTGCATCTTGAAGTGTGTTTTCCACACATGAGCTTTACGCTGCTCATAATTACATGTCAGTACCTGTGTGTGCTTACTGACTGCTTTCACTAATCACATTTCTGCAAGGTATAGTCTGGAGAGTCTAAAGCCTTAATCCCCTGTTTAAAGGACTGTATCTTTGCTTAGTCAGTGTTGCCTTCCTCTCTGCGCTGGACTCACCCTCTTCAGTTATTGAAAGGTTGTCAATGTATTTAGCTTTTTTTGTTTTCACTAAATACTGAATGGAATATTTATGAAGCACCTCAGAATGTAAAATGTTGTTTTTTTTACTTTTCAACAGCATGT
>JBAMIG010000013.1:13318268-13335572 GCA_037177335.1 Kiunga ballochi | reverse complement strand
AATTATATCTACTGAAGGTAATTGTTGTTTCTGTATGAAGTAAAAACAACATTAGTGTTTACTTGTCCCTGTGAATTTGCTAATAATAAGCTGAAGTGTGCACAGGATATTTTTTTGTGTCTGTCAGCTCCTTTTCTTTACACATTATTTACCCAGAAAAAAAAAACATCTTTTGACCTATTTGAGAATGGCTGAAGGCTAGTGTGTAACAGCAAACAGAATTTTGGCACAGTACACTTGTACGGTAATGACTATAGTTTCTCTGTTAGCACCCACTGAGGTTGTATAATAGAACCCAAAATATAAATATAAAAAGCCTTATTTTCTGTTTGCAAATGCCACAACAGAACAGCTCTGAAATGAGTATGGTGTAAAGAAGTCTGCGGCTGTGAGAAGGCCATGATTTGCTGCTCCACCTCTTTCGGATAACTGTTGTTATCACTCTTCCAAGTAAAGACAACACAAACTCAGGGCCTTGGTCTCGGTGCTGGCTTCATCTCCAGCAGCCTTGTGGCTTATTACTAACTTTTTTATTTAAGTTCTTGAATATTTCTTGGATTTTCAGGGTAATGAAAGAAACTAAACAAAGCAAAGAAATTCAATCTAAGTAACCATGAGTATTTCAGCTTGGTGGCATTGTAATACAGTCTTTTGTGATGCTGGGAAAGGTAGAGGTGCACTTTTGATTAGGATCTGGTGATAATAATAAACAATTTAGAAACCACTCTGAGACTTTTGTTGACGCAGTGTAGAAAGTTCAGTATATCCAAAAAGATGGGGATCTCACAATCTAAAGACATAAATATGATTTGTAGCAATACTTTAGGTTTAATATGCCTAAAAGGGTGCTTAAATGGTTGATCCAACCTAAACCAAATGGTAAGAGTAACATATTACAGTTTTTTCTTTTTTTCATAAAAGTTTTATTTTAATAACATCCATGGATAAAATTCCTGAAGATAGCTTGAGAAATACTTGTACAAATCCTCATCTGTCAGCCCATCATTCTGTTATCCGTTCTGATGCTACATTTAAATTTGCATTCCTTTTCAGGCATATTTACAAGTTTAAATGGGCTGATTTTATGCTACATAATTGCATATCTGCTCTCACACTATAGCTGGGTTTCTCTTCTTTTACTCTGGGATTTTGACATATTGAAGGTGATTCATGTGGGACTCCTTGTAATAGTATTGTTCCTCAGTGGCACTGACTGGTTATGCAGTCATATGACTCAAGTCTGAGTACAGGCTTTTCCCTTGAGGATGTAATGATTCATTTAGTGTATGAATTGAGTTTGTTGCCAGCAGTAGTTTATAGTGTTTTTGGTGATGCTCAGTTATTGTGCTTTGCTTTTATTGTTTATGTGTTGTAGATCTCTGTTGCTAAATTAATGCTGGCATTTTGTCTGTTTAAAATGATCAAATTACAGTAAATTTAGTCTGATAGATGGACATATCAGCTAAGTAGTATTATAAGGTTTAGGATAGACAATACCATCAATGTCTGCTGAACACTGGGCTCTGACTGATTTTATATAAGCGCAAATCTTTTTTTTATAAAAAACAACTATTTAATTTAATTAGTCCAAATGTGATTGTGGTGTCATTTATTAAATATTTTCTTGAGCAATGTTCTGCTGATTATTTGGAAAGTCATTTTATAATGTAGTTTGTTCAAATAACGCTATCAGCAACCCAGACAGGCCTTTCAACTCGCACCTCTTGATGTTAGGTTTCGGTAATAAAACTGCTTGATTAGAGGCACAAATCACTGCAGCTGGGGACATTTTTAGGGCGAAGGTTTGCTATGCTGTACGCCATGCAGGCATTTTAATTGCCAGAATTTTGAGTTTTACTTGAAGTCATTCTTTTTCACTAAAGAGTCATTTGATATTTAACAAGTAAGGATCTAATTTACTTACGACTTAAAATCAGGATCAATTTTAATTAGGTAAAAAAGACTAAAATTAAACATTGCTGTGACCTTTATTATAAATAGGGGATTAATTAAACCCTTATTTTTAATGGAATAAAAATCATACCTGTACTGCTTGTTCCAGACATATGTATCATCCATTCTTGTTCAGTTCTTTTATAAACATTAATATATTTACATTTCTGCAATTTATTTTTTACTTTTTTAAAATGTAGTTTTACAACAAGAATATTTTCCGTTAACCTTAACCTGTATTGTTTGGCTAAACATTATGAATCATCATAAATGTGTTGTGGAGGATTTGTTTTATTGATTACTAGAATGCAACCAGGGTCTGATGAGACAGAGACAGAGCCTGCAAGAAGAGGAGCGCAGTGGCATCATTCACTATTACTGTTTATTGTTTATTTGCTTTTCCAAAAAAAAAAGAGAAATACACACCGATCCAAAACCAAAATTACAGGAGATATTACATAGGTGATTGTAAGAGCTCATAAACTGAGTGTAAAGTAAAGTGAATGAATCCCTGTAGTACAGCTGTGCCTTTTTTTAATGCAGAAGTGGAATAATTTGAGTTTGCAGGGCAGACGTTGAATTAAAATGAATAATTTTATATTGTCTGATGTATAATTTTGTACACCTTTGAGTTTTATTCATCACTTGCTTCAAAACAGGTATAACAACTTCAAAGGGTCTGGAAAACATGATGGATAAATAGGTTTAAAATACTGTTTGATGAAATTAGTCCAGCAGATGATGATGCTGAAATACACAGTTTAACAATGTTTCAGCATCTGGGTTAAAAGTTTAGCTGAACAATAACTTTCTCATTGATTTGGCTCCAGGCATCTTGACAAAACAGCTACAGAAATATGTAGCATGCTGACTGAAAGTGCAGGTGAGGGCTAAAAGAATAAAAGAAATCAGATGACTACCAGTTTCATACAGCAGGTGTGAAGCAAAGCTGCTGACAGAAATCAATAAAGATAAAAAAGCTGAATGAGTGAAATAGACACGCAGTTTTCCAGCATTCAATACAATTCACATATTGAATTTGTCTGATGTCAATCATGTATTATTCCTATTGTCTTTTCTCTTTTTTTGCTGTCCTTGTCACCATTATAACCTACTAGTTCAAACCAAATGTTCAAAAATAAAAACAGAAGAAGAAAAAAAGAAAATGAGAAAGATGCAATTATTTTAATGTGAAAAACTAAATCATTCACAAGAAGTGATTTGATCTGTTTTACTTCAAACCACCGGTTCACATTATATTTCTTTTCTGCAGTATTGAAGACGTGAAACAATTACAGCTTCCATCTTATTTCCAATTAGATTTTATCTGCATAAAGTGCTGCTGTGTTGTTGGTGCGCGTCTTGCATCCCTGATGCATCAAAACCTTTAAAGATACGAGACACTCGCCATAATTTTGTCCCATGGACACAAATATTTTTCCCATGGAAAACAAAACATTGTTACCAGACAAACCAGTTTAAAATGATAGTAACAAGTTAAAGGAAACTGTCTGCGCATATAAAAGCCCCGCAGATGTAAGGCCTGCACTAGTTTAACCACTAACAAAACAACTAGCCTGCCAATGCTAATTTCATTTCAACAATTAAAAATACAAACTTAAAATTAAATAAAGTGAGGTTTTTACTTAATGGTGATCTCATTCATGTTTTATTGTTTAAGGTACATGCTATAAAGAAATAAACAAAAAATACTCCTGTGGCTGTGATGCATTTGCACATACATGATACTTCTGATGTCATGTTTTTATCAAGTAAAGGAGAAGATAAAAAGGTTTAAAACAAAAAAAAACTGTTACTGGTCAGCAGATTATTACAGATGATGTTCAGCTTGCACTGCCGCTGCACTGCTTCCTGACTGAACAACCTACCGAGGGCTAGCTTAGATGACTTTAGCACAATTTAAGAAATGAAAGAATATAAGAAATAGAAAGAAATAGGCCTATCTCAAATCATCACTTATGGGTGATTTGAGGGACTCGTCGAAAACCTGGCAACGTCACTCTGCAGTTATCCATGTAAAATGTCTACATTACTGTGTTTATCTCAGTCTGAAGGATTATCTCAAACATGAAATATTTGCACATATTCCACAATCAGTTTCTACTATAAACATTTCTTTTTTTCTACTGATACTCAAGAATGGTTACCTAGGTTACCAGTATTTAACACACTAATGAAACTGACTACGTCTTTTAGATTTAGATGTTAAGGTTTGATGGTTTCTTGGGCCTGCATCAGGTTAACTTTCTCCTCCGCATTTATAAAAACCTTTCACATTGTTGACTATATGAGAAATTGCATTCTCTTGTATTTCAGTCTTATTAGTGAGCGCCAGTATCCATGTGTGTTCTCATCTTTAATTATTCTAAGCCTCCTCCACACTTAATTACTTTTTCATTTAAATCTTTGAGCAAGACTTTGGAGCACCCACTAGTGTTTATATATTCCATTAATTACACTGTTTTTACTTTTGAGATGCATTCAAATCAAACACTGGCAAGTGTGTGCAGAGTTTGCATGTATGTATGTGTAGGTTCTCTCTGGGTACTCTGCTTTCCTCACACCTTCCAAACACATTCATTTTAGCTAACTTGTATACTCTAAAATTCCCGTAGGAATGAGTGCAAGTGTCAGCTTGTTTGTCTCTCTGTGTTGGCCCTGTGATGGACTGGTGGGCCCTGCTGATTGCGGGGATAGGATAGGTCCAACCCAAGTGGTTCTGAATTTGATTAAGATGTGGAAAATAAATTAATGAATTAAAAAAAAAAACAAGTTAAATATTAGCTGCTGTTTTTTTTATTTTTATTTTACATTTATTAATACAGCGTATAATACAGCTGCAGATCCCTTTTAAAATTAAAGTCACTGAATCAGCCAGTTTCATCATCCATCCCTCCATCCATCCATCCATCCATCCATTCATCCATTTTCTACCACTTATCACAGTTTAATCACTGTTTCATTATTTTAATAAGTACGGATGGTGATAAATAGCAAGAATGTTTTATAGGAAAGTGTAGAAATTGTAGCCATGCCGAGCTCAAGCTACCTTGAAGCTACCAGATTTAGACTTAGACTTGACTTTATTGATCCCTTTGCGATGGCTCCCTCTGGGGAATTAGAGGAATGAGTCTGAACTGAAGCCCGTTAGTGTGACCTGATTTCCCCACTGACAATCAGACCGAAAGGACCATGGACAAGGCTGTGATCTTCAAAGAACAAAATGCTTTAGAAAAGTTTAAACAAGGTTTTACTACATCTGGTTTGAAATATGCTCGACTTTGTGTGGTAATAGTTTTGTTAGTTATTCTATTTCTGGCTGAAATTTTACTGCTTTTACTTCTTTTCTTCTTCTCTGAAGTAATGCATTAGTTCTCATTTATTTTATAAAATGCTATTTTCGGTTCATGAAATGTATTAACACACGCGTTCGGTTGAAGCTGTGAAGTACAGTCATCCATAACTTAGCTGTCTTGTAATCCTTCAACATATAAGCCCTCTGGCTGAGACAGTCCGTTTCAGTCAGATGAGCAACCTAATAGTCTTTAACAGTCGCTGGACTTTGCATGAATAAGATTTTTCTTTTCTTTATTCCTTACTCCTTCTGGTTTTAAATCTTGCTTAAATATTCTGTGGTTAAACAAATGGGTCAATGCAAAATTCAAGATGAAATGGTACAAAATGCATGAGCAAAAATAACATTTAAACCATATAAACACACTGCTGCTGGCAACGTCTTAACTTTCATCTGGTTTCTTTGCAAACCTGGTTTGTCTAATTCCAGCGTTTTTTTAAGGTGCTGTGCTTGTCTGGGTTTGGACTTTATTGCACAGTGTTTAGTTTGGTTTCCTGTTTTATTGTGTAGTTTTCTTTGAGTTTCCTGTTTCTTTTGTTTCCTGCTCATTAATCCACCTGTCTTGTTTTGTTTTCCTTTAATTTTTCTGTTTTTTTGTTTCTTTGGCTGTCCAAAGCTGTGATAATTATCAGTGTTAGCTTTCTTGTGTTCTTTGAGTTTAAATGATGTATTACTTTCCACCTGCATTTTGGGTGCACTCCCCTGGTCTGTGACGCTGTGTGCAAGGATGTGAGGATCTAAAAGTAAACAGGTGTGGTTCCAGTCTGATTTTTATGCAAAACCCTATAGATCATTGTTTTTTTATGCTGTTGTTTTTTGGGGGGTTTTTTGTTGTTGTTTTTTTTTAGCATTTTATCTACCATAATCAGTATTTTCTATAAACTTGAATATAGATTAAACTATTATACATTTTCAATTCTCTGTAAAGCTGTATCTTATTCTTATTAAGCTTGGCTGTGTTGTTTGCCAACACAAGTTAGAATACATTGACAGCTCTTACTCATGTTCTTGCATGAAATGTCTTTAAGTTGATAGTAAAATGAGGCATTTCTCATGGAAATGCATCTATCATTCTGTTTGGCACCATTCTCAGAGAGAATATCGGATAAGAATAAAATTAGATCATTATCATTGGCCTTTGTTGACCTTGAGAGCTATGAAGACAAATTACCATGTTTTATTTATTTGCTGTTACAAAGTAAATGAAGAATTTAATCTAAACTCTCTTATCTTATAAAAGACAGGCTTAGGTCCTTTTTTTAAAAAACATATAATAATGTATTCAGTCATCTTTAAACATAAGTTTTTTTACAGCTTCATTCAGACACATTTTATCTTTGAAAGTAACAAACAATGTGATATTTAACTTTTGTTGGCATATCAAGTGAAGTAATATTAAATAAGTGTGTCATATTGCCATAGCTGATTTCATTAGCATCTATAGCTCGCTGTGAAGGTGTAAAACAACCTGCTGACAGATAGGTCAGCTTTGAAAATAACTATTTATAGTGTTTTTAATGGTATCTTTTTTTTAAAAAGTCAACACTTTTGCTTTTGCTTTGGAATTTTAACCTGACAGGGTTTAGGCTAATTTGCATCTTATAATATAAAATCAGATTAGATTTAAGTCTAGATAAAAGCATGAAAGGGTCCTTTCACATTTATAGACAGAGCAGATAATTTGTCAAACCTCTGATGCAGATATTCAGTGATTTCTTTTTTATTCTGTTAATCAGATGATTCATGTTACTGATCAGAACTACTAAATCTATTTAATGACACGTCAAGGTCTATGGGGTTTTTTTTTCTTTTGAGATGGTCTTACTTCTTTCATTTGTGAATTTTTTCTTCTCATTTACTTTGTATTCTAGCAAAATTTTCCTTGTTTATTTTTTTCATGTTTGTTTTCTGTTGGGTTTGTCTCCAGCTCCTACCACATTGTTTGTACTCGCTGATTGTTACGTTCTCCTTATTTGTCATTGGTCCCTCAGTATATGCTCTTTGTTCGGTACCAGTGCAGTCGTCCTCTCAATCTATTTGACAATCTTCATCATATCAGTCTTTAAATGCATTTACTTTTCTTTTTGTTCTTTTTTTAACTCTGAAGTTCAAGAACACAAAAAAAAACAATGGTAAAAATATGTATTGGCCTCTTTATAGAGATATTAGAGACTGTCAATTAAAAATAAGTTTACGATTAAATTAAACTCTTGATTTCTTTACTTCCATGTTTTCAGTCAGTAATAGTCCCATGCCCTGCACTTGTTCCATTTTAAGACATCCTCTGAATCCCCTTTTCTTGATCCAGGACAGGTATCACAAAAACCCCAAAGAGATGATGTCAGTGTTATTCCTCCCTCTTAAGAGTGCCGAGCAACAGGACAGTCAGTAAAAGTGACATTATATTTCCTTTCTCAAAGAAAAAAGCTTGCTTAAAATTGATACTTCACAGAATCCATAGCCAGTTACTGAAGTGGAACCTCTGAGAAATAAACTGTGCAAAGTGCCCCTCCAGAGGATGACAGATGTTCAATCTTGCATCATATAGTGTCATTTCTGGGCTTTGTTGAAAAGTATGTGAGTGAACTGAGCCAAGATTGGTTAAATCAGTTAAATTAACAAAAGCAGAACAAATTACCAGGATTGTAAGCAAGCAGACCTGATGTTTAGCAGGTTTTGGTAATTATCTAAGACCCTTAATGCAGAGTGTTTGTTGAATTATGCTGTAAAAAATGTTTTATTTCATGGTTTATACACATTCAGTTTTGGAAAAAATTCAGAGCACTACTCAGACTACTGAAATTGCTAAAATTACCACTCTTTCTATAAAAAAATCTAACTGCTCAGCTTTGCTTGATGGTTTGTGATCATCGACCTTTCTTTTGATGTCGTTCCAGATGTTTTCAATAGGGCTCAGATGTGAAAATTGATCCATGACAAACTTGTAATGTGAAAACTCTCATTTAGACCTTGGTTCCCCTGGCTGTGTGGTCTAAAGCATTGTCCTGTGTTAATCCTCTTGGGGGGAGTTGAAGAGCATAGTCTTGACATAAAGAAGTGAATGATTTTCCATGTCTCCATCTAACCTTTGCTTCCTTAAGAAGAGCTTAATGAATAACTGCTCCCAGATAGAAAACAAGTTAACTTAATACCTGGAGTGTTTTTTTTAAAGAAAAGCATCAAAATAGAAGTATCCTGTTGTAAAACTAGACAGCATAACTATATTAGACCACCTGATAGAAATCAGTATTTTATTTCTTTCGCTGTTTACCCAATAAATGCATCAATTAATTATAGTAAAGATGGATGAGCTCTTTATACTGTTTGTATGATGAAGAGATTTGACCGAGTAGGACTGGTAAACACGTTTCCTTTTAGTTTGTTCGCTCAAGATTAAAGACTTTGGCTTACAGGATATTGAACAGCTGTAAGAGGATATGCCACATCTAAATGGAAGACTCTAAGACTGTTGGAAAATTGGTATTCCTCTTACAGTTTAGCTTAAGGGAGCTATTTGTAAACAGAGTATCTATTAAAATTGGAACTAGCTTTTTGGCTGTTGTTAAGCATGACTGCCTGACCAGCCTGGGGAACAGGAAAAAGCCATTCCTGCAGCAGCTGTGTCACTGCACAAAGCAGAAAACCAGATCAAAGAACGTTTGATTAGCATATTCAGTGAATTAAAATGTTTTTCTAAAATGGAAAAGTTACACACACACAAAAAGACACAATGACCCGATTAACACCTTTAAATAAGTTTTAAGTGACACAATCGTAAATGAACAACTGTATGAATGCTAAAATATGTCTTCACATGCATCTATGTAGTAACCACATATAATTCTCCTGCTTGGCCTTAATACAAACACAGAAACATAAGCATCAACTAGGCCTATGCAGTCATCCCCAACTGCCAGAGGTATATTCCCGAAAGCCCCCAAGCCTCGATGCCACCCCAATATAAATTTTGGAGCATAAGGCTACACCAATTAAATCTTTTGTTCATTGGATTTTTATCTTAAAAAAATGGAAGTGGGTAAAATTTTATTTTATTTTACCTATAAAGAAAGTTCTTTGGTTTTTTTCAAATGAAATCATCGGCCAAGTAAATTATTTTCTTTCTTCAACCAAAACAACATGCCTATCTGTTGCAAAGCTCTAACGTAAAATGTTTTATAAAAAGTCCCCCTAGTGGGAGAGTTTGGAACTCAAACTCAAATTTCAACACAAACCCCCCTTGGTGGCAATTTTATGAACTTCAGAGTTCTTCAATATGACGTGTGGCTTCAAACTTCAAACTAATCGGACAAATACTTCTAGAGTTGTAACAAAAAATGTGACATTTTTTACATAAA
Organism: Kiunga ballochi; assembly: GCA_037177335.1. Classification (NCBI taxonomy): domain Eukaryota; kingdom Metazoa; phylum Chordata; class Actinopteri; order Atheriniformes; family Pseudomugilidae; genus Kiunga; species Kiunga ballochi. Next base: position 13,325,888 of record JBAMIG010000013.1, on the reverse strand, counting down.
ACTCCCCCTGGTAGCAGAAGTTATCATCCAGAAATGCTGAAAATCTTATCAGTTCGGCCTCTCATAGTGATCAATAATTCTATGCAATGTGAAAAATTTCCAACGGGTCCCTGTCAAGTTATCATGTTCACACGGCCAGCCTGCAGCGGTGCCATTAATATTATCTTATCCCCAAAACTCCCTTATGGGGATTTAATTACACAATTTGACCAAAGTTAGGATTAAACTTTGACATACTCGGCACAGCTTCTGTACTAGAAATGATCTTATAGAGAAGTGTATTCCAGGAGACATCAGATGCATGCTGCTAATATGATGTGACCAACAGGACCCAGATCATTCCCAAATATGGTTTGAAGTTGGGTGTCTCAGATCGTTCATAATGCCTACAGGTACAGCTGTATTAAGAGCTGTCCACTAGTGGCTGTGTTTCCCAAACACCTGCATGACAGGTTGCATGAATTGGTGTGCCCAAACCTTTAGTATAATAGTGTTCCTTGTAGGTCTCTCTCCTAAAACAACTCTGTCATATTGGAGCACGGGCAAAGTATGTGAGGTCCTCTAGGCGTTAGGACTCATTTGATCCTTTGGGGTCTGTAGAAAGTTGGCTGTGCTCTGGTTCAAATCTCAGTTTTGCCTTTCTGTCTGAAATTTGCATGTCCCCTGCTCATTCATGGCTTTTTTCCAGCAGCCCCATATTCCCGATTCTGAACATGCTGTGAGTATGAGCAGGCATGATTATTGATCTCTGTGTGTTAGTTCTGTAATGGGTTGGCAGCCTATGCAGGGTGTCAGCTTTCATCCATAGCAGCAGAGATGCAGTCCTGCTCCTCTGAAACAGGATAAAAAGAATTCAACACAAACAGTTTGCTGTATTGTGGTTTATAGTGTGTTGTTGTGATTAGCTCTTCTTGTTGTGTATTTTTGATAATAAGGAGAAGCAGTGGCGAAAGGTTTGATTAAAAATTGATTTGAGACAAATGGAAAATGCCATGCAGTTTTTATGAAGAACTTTACATGGAATGTATCTTTTCAGCCACATCACTGCATTGAGGTTTAACACTTTAATACAGTTTTAAAAGATTTTGCTAGAAAATGTGTTTATATGTGTCAAGTACTGTTAATAGTTATCAAAGAGTTATTTAAGGAACATATTTACAGAACGTCTTTAGATGCCGTTGCACTGCTTTCATTTGCTACAACTTTCTCCAGAACATGCAATAATTACATTTTTTGTGTGTGTTTGATGGATGAAAGTCATGACATAGTATTAATGTTTCTCTGACACATGTGGTTTGTGTAGCTACAGGGAAAGAAAAACTGAAGCTGTGTAGGTCACATTGACACACAAACATCTATTTTCAATTTGTTTAAAAGCAGGGGATGAAAAAATGACTTTGACATGTGGCTTTTAAATATAGTACTGTACATCCAAGTGCATTTACTAATCCAAAACTGTTGTGTCTTGTTTATTTTAGAGGAAGGATGTTGTATCGCTTCAATAACAAATACGCAGGTTATTGCACATTCCACTAGTAAAGTCATTAGGCTGAAAGAAAGCTAACTAAATGTGCTTGCACAATGTTACATCTGTTAGGGTTAGTGTTAGGAAGATAAAGGTTAAGCATTTTTGTTCAAAGACTCAAATCCGTCTTGCAGAAATCTTTGTATTCCAAAAGGACCACTCATATCTCTTGGTTTGCAGCTGTAATTGAGTTGTAAAAGGGACATTGTTGCAGGACAGAGTACAGTAATGCATGTGTTATGCAATGTTACTGTCTTTTTGCTTTCTGGAAAGAAAACTTGTAATGCTCATTCAGCTGTTTGTAAATGCTGTTTATTTTTGTTATTTATTAAAAAGTGAACCTTTAACCTACATTTCCATTAGTGATTTGAAGTTTTAAAGAGATTTCTTGTACTTACTTTGGCTTAACGAAAATAACTAATAAGTTATAAGTTATACCATGTAAGTCTGAATTATGTGGGCGAGTTGACTGACCTAAGCAATCAGCATACAAATATTACACTTATATAATGTTCTACCTTTTGTGTTTCTTATATCTGAGCGTATAAACTCCTTGTTAAAATATCATACTGCAAGATTGGTTATGTGCCTTTGAGGCAAGGCTGTGTTTTATTTTTGGAATGAAAAAGTGAACCAAGTGTTAGCGCTCAATTTGCTACTGGCCTCTGTCTCCCAGTTTTATTGCATTTGGTATTGAAGAAGGTAAAAACAAGGGCTTTACTTGTCAACTTTGAGTGTTTTTTGTTTGTTTGTTCATCTGATTGTTTTGTTGCTCAGACGCAGACTTTATGAAACATGAAGGAAGAAAAACTAAAGAAATCATCAGCAAATATTATAATAATTTTTTATATTAACTAGTGCCAGAAAGGTTGATTTGAAATCTGTTTTGCACACAATGGCACACAGCTTATATTTTTATTCTTACTTCATTGAACACATAGATATTTTGCACTTCATATCAACAAGTATCAGTACATTACCTGAGTGTGGATTTCTTTTTAGTAAGGTAAAAGCTATTTATGTCCATATTTTCTGCTGCCTCCTGCATTTTTACTACTCTGTAAAGAGCCCCCACTGCTGACTTACAGCAAAACTACCAAGACATAATTACCATGATGAATTGAGTTCAGTGATTACTGTGCAGTTCAATTTCACTCATCACTGACTGCTGGTTCAGATTCTTATCAGTGTAATAGGACTTTTTTTAACACAGCAGAATTGCATGCTATTGGAATCATGAACAATGTAAGAGTTGATGGATGGGCAACAAGATACTTCAAAGAATAAAGTATAAAGAGGTATACCCATTTTCCATTGTTTGTATGATAATACATGCATCTTACTGTATATATATATATATATATATATATCTGGCATGCCCTTCCTTCAGACTTTATTTCTAAAATGTCAGCAAATATGTCACAATATTGATGAGCTGAAGTGCTGGATGATGATAGAGGGAGCAGTTTTGGGTTAGGAATGATTCAGCAAGGACATTGTTGCTCCCGGCTGGACCGATCAAACGTCCCGAGGGAGGAAAGGGGCAGTGAAGGTGGAGGAGTTTTTGTCTTACCACATAGACACTTTTGTATAAACCTGTCCTGTTGAAATAATTTTTTTTTCCACTAGAATTTTTTTTTCTTTCTGTCTCTGGCTTTACCTGTTTAAAAAAAATGTATGTGTGATAGAACACAAGAATTTATGTCCAGGGCTGCACGGTGGAATAGTGGTCAGTGCTGTGGCCTCTAAGCAGGAAGGTTTCTGGTTTGAGTCTCAGTACGGGACAGCCCAGACAGCAGCCTTTCTGTGTGGAATTGACATTTTTCCTGCCTTGTATTTATGAGTTCCCTCTTGGTTCTCTGACTTCCTCCCACCATCCAAACACCTATGTTTTAGGTCACTTGGTCACTATAAACTGAATGAATTTGAGTGGTTATTTGTCTCTCTGTCTTAACCGTAGACTGGTGAGCTACCCGGGGTGTACCCATTTTCTCGCCTAATTGCAAGGATAAGCTCCAGCTTCCCCTCAAACCTGAACTGCATTTGTCCATTTAGCAAATAATTGAGTTTCTATAGAATTTAAAAATTTCCTCCTGTCTATTTTAATGTGGCAATTCAATTGCTCACAAGAATCAAAACCAGAAACACCAAAATAGCTGTAAAAATATATAATTGTGACTTAAATTAGCTGAGCTGTAAGCATCTTTGCCTGCAAAATCTTCAAAGAGTTTTATATCCAAGTAACTTTCACTTGGGTTTAAAATGTCAGAACGATGTATGTACCTTGATTGAGTTTTATAAAAACATAAAGAATTTTTGTGGCCTCACGTCATGAAGGTCACCTTTCTGTGTGAAGTTGTGCTTCTTTTCTTCGTGTACATTTAGGTTCTTTACCAACTATCCGTAAACATGCATGTTAGCTTCATCGCTCAGTTTAAACTCTCCCTAGGATAGGGATAGGCTCTGTGAGCCTGAATTGGTCTGTGTGACAAGAAAATGAATAAATAATAATTGAATAGTGTCTTTAACACATCGTGAGAGTTTAAAGTCCCAATTTTATGACAGCAAATCCAGTTTAAGCAGCAGTTCCAGTTTCCTCTGTTGGAAACGAACACTCCTGAAAAAAATTCACAAAAATCCCAAAGTAATATAGAAATATAATAGACCGCACAGAGACCACATAAGAAGACAGAGTGCCTTGTCATTGTTACCCACTGTGTATTGGTAAGATTGAGATTCTGACCGCAGCTTGAATGTGAAGATAAACTGTGTTATTTTCTCAGAAGGACTGACTACTTTGACTCAAGGACAAGTGAAAGCAGAGCTGCAAACAGCTCATAGTCTAGTGGACTTTTCTAATAGGGATTTTTTTTTATTCTAAGATGTACAGCATATTTAGCTGCTTCTTTGATGTTTTCTTCACTTAAAGGTCATGGGGGGTGAAAAGGCCTTTCAACCATTATTTTGTAGCATTTGTTGAAGCAAAATGCAGCTTAAATTCAAAATTTTTGCACCAATTCAAAAGGGCTCTTTTCTACAGCTATAGATCTTGTTTTTTTATTTAGTTTAATATGGTTATTGACATGTTGTTAACCCTTTAATGCCTGAATTAAGAGTAACTGGGCAGAGACATCTCATTTTCTAAATCTAAGAACTTTATTTGACCCTTTAACTAAATCTGAAAAGACTAGACTATTTTTTCCATATATTTACTATTTATTACCATGGAACAAGTAAAAATTATTACAGTGTAATGTCCTGCTGTCTGGTGGTCCCCAGGGTTCAGGAGACCAGTATCATGTGGTAAACAACAGCATTATGGGTGAAGTTTCTGCCATAAAGTGATGCAACATGTCTCAGAAACAGTATGTATCAAATATGCAACATCTGGCCATAAGGGTTAATTGAAGGTTTTTTTTTACCTCATTTAAAGACCTTGGATATAGTGTATATATATATAAATATAGGTATATAAAAGATATATAAAAGTCTTTATTCTGCACATCTTTAGATTTGTGTTCAAGTCTAAATTTGTGGTTTAATTTTCAAGTAGCTGCAAAAATTTTATCTTAATCTGTCTTTGCTCAGTCACCAAACATGAGGCCAGGTTTATTTTATAAATGGAAAATAAAATGGAAAAGTACACAAGTTAGTGTGTCATAATTACGGTATTAGTTGAATGCATCCTGAATGAAACACCATATGCTGGGTCTCTGAGGCGCAGGTCTCAAGAGAGACCTGGATTCTCTGAGCTCAGTGGAAGTCAAATTTAGCTGTACCAAGAGAAGGATCAGATGTGCTGCCAAACTTTCAAAAACTTTCTGTTGAAAACAAATGACAGTATGCATTTCCAAGCACAGCAAATATGTCAGTTCTGCTGAACAAACAACACAAAGTCTTGCACAGAAGCAAGGTGTCATTTAAAGGAGTAGATAGTATGTAGACGCCTCATTTCATACTGTTGCAAAAAAGTTCATGAAACCACAGAATCTCATTGTGGTACACAAGGTTTAGAAAGTGCAATGGGATTTTTTTGTCTTATCTTAAGCCACAAAAAGCAGACGCAGCATCTTTCCTATTTTACATGAAACCATATTTATTTGAATCTGAAGAATTTGATAAATAACAGGCTGTTATGTTCTGCATGCTTGTCCCTTTTGGCAGCAGCTCCATGATGTGATACATAAATATGAAAGTTTATTTATTGAGTCAGTTACCCAACACATCCAGATTTTCTAACCCCATCCATATATCCATTTTTCTCTGCTTATCTGAAGTCGGCTCGCTGGGGAAGCAGCTTAAGGAGGGAAGCCCAGACTTCCCTCTCCCCAGTTTCTCCCGATGTAAAGTCAGGTGGTGAGACCCCGGGAGGAAGGGGCTAATGTAACTTCTTTGTGCTAAGCACGAATGGGCCCCATGTGACGCCAGACGCTCGACCTCGTGCCCTTCCTCCAGGCTTTGCTCCAGAGGGGGTGATCAGCGTCCAGGCAAGGGAGCCTTCTTTCCATTGGTTTTTTACCATCATAGAAGGTGCTCTTGGTCTGGTCCCTGCTCCAGACACCTGTTTGCCATGAGTGACCCTACCATGAGCATAAAGCCCCTGACAACATAGCTGCTGAGATCCCAATGACACACAAACCCCTCCACCACGGTAAGATCACAGCTCATGGAGGACAGATTTTTTAACACATAATATAAATAGAAAATGTTAGTATTTATTTAAAACGTTGTAGATATTTGTTAAAGTAGTGAGACCTAATTCATGGTGCAAAACCTGAGTTTGATGTAAGATATGTGAATTCGTTAGAGGGGTTTAACCCCTTATGGACAGATGTCGCATATTTGATACACACTGTTTCTGAGACATGTTGCATAACTTTATGGCAGAAACTTCACTCATAATGTTGTTGTTTACCACATGATACTGGTCTCCTGGACCCTGGTGACCATCAGACAACAGGAGATTACACTGTAATAATTTTTACGTGTTCCATGGTAATAAATAGTAAATATATGGAAAAAATAAATAGCCTTGTCTTTTCAGATTTAGTTAAAGGGTCAGATAAAGTTCTTAGATTTAAAAAATAAGATGTCTCTGCCCTGTTACTCTTAATTCAGGCATTAAGGGGTTAAAGATTCAACCATATCCCACATTCACAGGGCCACACTTCACATGTTTGATTTTAAGGAATCTAAAGACTGAAAATACAGAAACTTACAGTACTGGAAGAACTGAGTAAAACATGCAAAGCAATGATGTAGTTAACTTCTAGCCCTCAAGGCTTATGCATAATTTAATCTCCCTCAATACAAAAAAAGCGGTGCTTGCAGTGAAGTGGGTGAAAAGTGAGCAACATTGTCAACTTAAGTAAGAACAGTGGGACTATTGTTTTTGCACTTTTATCAACCTAAGTTGTTTTTAAATGTACTATAAAAATACAGTGAATTTGATCTGATATGCCACTGTGTTTGCTTATGTCTATAGTTGCTAAATGTACCATTTTTTAAACTGTGGTAAGTAAAAACAGGTAACCATGTAAATGTAACTTTGGTTTTGTCAGTATGCAATGTGTGAATAAATGCAGCTTTACTGGGATTCCCTCTACCAATAACCAGAAGCAGGAAAGTCATCAGAGGTACTAGTATTGCACCAATCATTTAACCATCTGAGTGTACAAATTAGAAGAACTTGTAAAATAAATAAATGCTTTGCTAAGTATGTTTAAGTATGTGCTGAAAGGGGGGAATTTATCCAGAATTTTTATTGCCATGTTACTGGTGAATGTTAACATGGTTGCCTGCACGATGAATGTGTGACAGTCAAACTTTCACATGATGCTATTTTATAATATATGTGTCTTGTCTTATCAAGTAACAAACCTGGAAAAACAAAGCAGTTCCAAACTAAACCTGATATTAGCCTGATAGAGTTGGGCTGTTTGCTTTTGATGCAGCACACAGGTGCTGGTTTGTGTGAGAATGTGTGCGCACGGACGCTTTTTTTTTCACATGTAAGTGGAGTGAGTGAGTGAGTGAGTGAGTGAGTGAGTGAGTGAGTGAGTGAGTGAGTGAGTGAGTGAGTGAGTGAGTGAGTG
>JBAMIG010000013.1:13274374-13301354 GCA_037177335.1 Kiunga ballochi | reverse complement strand
AATTTTTTGTAAGGTGACCTTGGGTCCTGAAAGGCGCCTAGAAATAAAATTTATTATTATTATTATTATTATTATTACTAGATTGGCAACATTTTGTTTACAAAATTCCCCAGAAATACACTGTAACTGGTAGCTTTGCTTTTACACTAAGTCAGAGTCCAAGTGCTGTGCACTACCCTTAGTGGTGACCTCCAGTAATAAACATTTTGTCTGCATCATGCTGCTATCATGATGCAGCAAGTCTACACACCGACAGTGCAGAACGTGACATGCAGCCTAAGTAGACGAGGTGTCTGATGTTCACATTGCATCTTCATTGCATTTCTTTTCACCTACAAATGCAGTTTTTAAGCAGGATTCCATCAGGGTTGCCAATGAGCATTTCTAGTGTGCGCAGCAGGGTACATGAATAACATATAATATATGAAGTATATGTAGCCTAAAGTAAAGGTTGCTAGACACTCACAATCTAAACAAGTGCACATTTAATTTTTTTATTTCCAAATATGTTTCTTTTGGTTCAACATGCATAACATGAATACCTAAAAGTAAATATGCTGAATGAATATGTTGTTTTGAACCTGTTAATTCATAACATTCTTGATTACACTTCATTTTATTGAACATTAGATGTCCTACTGAAGCACAGTGTCATTGAAACCTTAGAGAGTGTATAAAAGCACTTGGAGTGCAGCTTATTTTCAGTCATATAGTAAAGAATCTTTTTTAAAATTCCTGTTTAAGATAAATGCCTTCAAATTCATAGCCAACTGGAAGACTAACTGGAAAATGGAGACTATGAGGAATGACAGAAGTAACAGAAGATAATTTGATTTGATGTCCAGTTAGAATGTAAAATTTGGGGATTTCTTTTTTTATGTGTATAAGAAATCTTAAAGGGACATGGTCAAATTAAAACATTTATCTGTGCAAATGTGCCAGAAGCAAAAAACACTACTTCACAGTGTGATCTCCTTTGCAAGTTTGTCATATTGACAATTGTAAAGCTTCAGGGATGGAGTTGGGTGGAATAATTTCCCATGATTGCCAGTAGTCACATAAACATTATGTGTACCGATCAACAGGGAGGTCAACTCTTCATGACAGTACCTAAAAGCAGGAAAATAATACACCTACAACCAGTTTAAGCTAATTTAACATCTAGCATTTTAATGCTTTTCTTTTTGTTTTGTTTTGTTTTAAAGTGGAGAGGTGGGAGTAAAATGCTTTTCTGTTGATGAGGATATGCCAGATCTTAGCTATGCCTGATGATGTGTGGGAGCATGTGTGCCTGAGTCAAAGCCTGGACAGCCCTGACCCAATTTAAACCCATGTGCTATTGCCAGATATTCAGGGCACATTCTGTAACCCAGAACACATCACTCAAGCTGTGTTTGCTTGGCATTCAAAGGCAAATTTTTTATGCAGCTTCTATTTTGTGAAAGATAATTTGCTAAATGACATCCAGAACCCTTCAGCTCTGTATTATTTAGAGTTTCAAATACCTAAATTACTTGCAGGGCTTGCAAAGCATTTTAATTTGGACTGTATCATCTATATTGTGTAGTTTTCTTCCCTTGATGTACAGTAGAGGCTATTATAGTGTATGTAATTAAACAAACAATGTGTCAGTCAGCATTATCTGTTGAGCTTAAAACAAACCACCTTCAATTCCAATTAAACTTTTCACCTGCTGTTTGTGTCAGGAAGCAAAGTTAATCTCTGTAAAAAAAATTGCAAGTTTCTTTACAAATCGGGTTTTAGAGAAAGTATTGCAAAGAAGACATCAGAAAGTTTGAAATGATTATCTTTATTTCAAATATCAGAGAAAGGCTGATGACAGGTGCATAGTTTTTTATGTTGGAGGTACAGTTACCTGAAGGGATAAGCGATTTAAAGTTTGATCTCCTGGTGTGTGAGATGTGATGTCTTGTTCAGTTTGGTGTTTTGGATCTTCACATTAAATTACTATAGACCACAAAATTCACAGAACACTGTGTAGTCCACTGGATATAGTGAAAAGCCCTCTGGCAGTCTTTTCAACTGTAGAAAAAAACTAACATTTTTTTTTGGTAATTTTTCCCAATGAATATATTTATTCAAATAAAATGGATTTTTTTAAGCAACTGAACAGTTTTGTATTAACCCTTAAAACCTTCTGCTCTTTCACCTGAGGCATAAATGATGTGGACTTAACATTGCTAAGAGACTTCTATTTTGACTTCTATTATGTATATCAGGAGTACCCAAGTCCAGTCTGCAGTATCTATCATCCTGTAACTTTTAGATGGAAAACAAATGGCTTGTTGCCAGGCCTCTGGAGAGCTGGGTGACATGCAGAAGAGGTCATTTAGTTTTTTGATTCAGGTGTGTTGGCAAAGGGATGCATCTAAAAGTTGCAGGATAAGAGATCCTGAGAATTAGACTCATGTGTTAATCGTTCCTCTTGTATGTTTTTTGTTATTTCAATTTTTTTCCTTCAGAAAGTCATGTATTTAAAAAATGATATGCAGATAACAAAAAGCTTGGTATGTGTTGATCTGTTTGTTATCTTTACAGCTAGCTGTGGTTCAGGTGGTGTGTGAATGTGCTAAAAAATGCATAAAGTGCTTTGAGTGGTTGATAAGACTGCAAAAATACTAGATAAGTGTAAGTCCATTTACCATATTGATGCATTAATTCTACATCAATTTATCTACATATTGTGAAAACTGAAGCTGTCCAGAAAAAATCCTTGTCCCTCATGAGTTCACTGTAAATTTGATCAAACCTTGACTTAACTTAACATTTGTGCTTATAATGTCTGCATGTTGCTGAAGAAATTATTGTGCTTTATGCATAAATAAGTGGTTTAGTCAAAAATATTAGTTTTGTATATATAAAGAAAGGTAATGACTGTCCCTTCATTTGCTGAACATGACTTTTCATTTATATTTTGAAGCTTTCGCTGTAGGATGTTGCTTAGTTCAAGAAGCTGATCTGTAGACAGCACAGAAAAACATGTCTCTGTTGCAGGGAAAATTGTAACCACAGGAAACTTGAAAGCCTCAGGTGTTCATGGAAGATTGAAGCTGAAAGTGTCAAAACCTTTTACAGACTTTTTGAGTTCATTTTAATCAGGTCGTGGAGGTTCTGACAGGTGAAGCTGCAGCTGCAGCCCTGATTTGCAGAGTAAATATCACTGCCTTTTGTTATTCAAATGAACATTTGATGTTGCATTTTACTGTGATTTTTGGACATTGCGCCTAATATGATAAACGACAAAAACAGTTTTGTAAGTTTTTTTTTTGTTACTTGGGTTTGAAAAAGTATATTTTAAAAAAATTAAGGGGCCCTAAACTTTATCCATCTAAGATTTAACACATAAATCCTACAAAACATGTCTTGACACAGTTTCCTAATTTCTCAGTGAAATACAGCAGTTCTGCATTTCACTTCTTGGTCTCTTCAGAAACAAGTTATATTCTGAAGTACATACAGTATGAGAGAAATAAAATTAATACCTCGAGTGTTAACTCTGTCATAAACAGCAAACCCAGTGCAGACCATACAAACCAGGTTTATGTGCATGTGCATATCTTTAAATGTTTTGTTGGTGAGACAGAAAAATGGTGACCAATGGAACCTAAAGAAAAATTAGTGTAGATTTTAGGAGTTAGTGTTAATTTACCACCAACAGATTTGGCTGGTGAAATCAACTCCAACTCAACTGAAATCCATGTGCTATTTTCTGCTTCATACTATTTAACACATAATGCTTAAATGGATTATGTGAGCACTGCAAGGCAGCAAATCTGCATGTTGTTCAGCTACAGGAAGTTTATAATATGTCGTATGTTTCTCAATATCTCATTGTAATCAGTTCATCAAGGGGTTTGTGATAATTTAATGAATGAATAACTTTTGCATATTTCCAGTGGTGGGACTTTCTGGTCCAGAAAGTAAAAATCCTGTCTGGCAGTTGTTCCAACCAGTCAAAAAACCAGCTGAATTTAATAAGAACAGATGTACAAGATGATCCAAAAGAATGGCGTGACTTTACTTTATAGCACCTGGATTTGTCACCAATAGTATTACATCATTGTGTCACTAAAGTAGAGTTTGCATACAGTGACGGTTATATATCATATGCTATATAGTTTCTGACATTTAATTTGTGCCACTGAACAGTTATAATCTATAAATTTCAATCAAGCCAGCAGTGAGTAACAGCGGCCCACATCACACCCCAGAGATGTTTAACAGGTGTCAATCTGAGCCCTGAATATATCAAGCAAACAGCTCAGTGCAAGTCATAGTTGTTTACAGAGTTTTATAAATAGCTCATGAAAATGTAAGAGGCTGTTGATGACTTCAAACTGGCATTATATTGTATTTTTACAACATTGTGTCCTTTCCTGGCATCAAGGTGAGCATTTTCATTCTGCCTGCTGCATTCAACACTAGGATGCTTTCAATGACAGAATCCAGAAATATAGTGGGCACTGCGTAGCATCTGTTCAGGGGAAAAAATGCTGGCATCCTCCCAGCAGGACGCCACTCTTCTGTTTGTCTGCAGCTCTGCTATGAAAGCAGCCAAATCACCCTGGCTAGTCACAAATATTTTGCAGAAATGCTAAATGGCAGAAGAGGAAAACCCTACTAAATGTGACTATTGAGTCCTGTTTCACAGCTCTTCTGCAGTGTCTTATTCTTCTGGCACATGCAGTCATCTCTAAGTAAAACCTGAAAATGAATCTTATGGTTTCAGTCAGTGCTTATGATTTATTTACAGCCTCTGGAGCAGTTTTATTGTCTGAATGTGGATACACTCGAAAGCCTCATATTCTAGGTTGTTAAATAAATACAGCTAAATCCAGCTGGAGCAGACATGCCCAAGGATAATATGCATCTAGCAATTAAATACATTGGATTTAAGGATTATCTGTTATTCAAAGTAAGCTTAACAATAGTGCAGGCATAGATGATTAATCTCTCATAAAACTATATTATTTACTTTCTATTTCAATTATTTTAGGTAAGATGTAATTATTCTCTGGGTCACATTTAGTACCATTGTTTTAATATAAAGCGGAGATGTTTCTGTTTGTACTTCACGCAAGACCTTAAAAGTTAATATTTGTACTTTGTAAGTTAAATACATCGTAGTCATGTAGATGGAGTTAGATAGGGTGGATTTTGTTCCTTTTAAAACTCTATTTTAATATTATTCTGTATTGATGTTGTACTCTTTTTTTTAGTGTTTAGGCTGTGTAATCAGACAATTTTCCAATTCTGTAAGAAGATTCTTCATCGTCATGAATTACTGAGCTTTACAAAAAGTGAGTCATTGTTAATTTACTAATATTATTTAAACATTTTCTTTTTCATACAATTTAAAATTTCCTCAAAATGTTATTAATGAAAATACTTTAAAATTAAAATGAATATTTATAAAGGGATGAAGGAGAATTCTTTATTTTGTGTTCATCATTTATAACACAGCAGATAACCTCACTATTTTGTCCATCTGTAAGTAGTGAAAACAAATAAAAGTAATGAGCAATTGGGAACCTCTAGAGACCATATATTTGCACCCAGAGCAGTGGGCAGTGTTGGTCACTCTGCCAGCTTATCCTGCTGGTCATGGAGACAGATCAAGCTGATTCTTTTTCCTCTGATCCACAGCTGTCTCCATGTCGGATCAGTGAGTCCTAGCTTTTAAACACAAATCATTAGAAAAGCCATTAGGGTATGAGGTCCATTAAAAGCAAGATTGTCTGTTCTGGTGGATGATAGTAGATTATTCGTGCAGAATTGATGTCTGTAATACTTAGTTTTGCTTGCTGGCTGAACCAATGTTAGCTCAAAAGTTTAGTGAAATTCTGTCTGACTTATAGTAATCTGCCACTTCTGCCTGTTTAAAAAAAAAAAACAATGAGGTCTGCAATTATTAAATTATTAAATCAAGAACCTGAGAAATCAATAAATCTGGTATTGGTCAGTTTTTATAAGTGTACAGTAAAATGCTGTATTTGATGTGTTTTATGAAAACATACCAGGTTTATTCAATTCTTATGTTTTTTCAGGATATGTTAAGACCTACAGGATCACAGCTTTTATGCTGGAATACAAATAAAGTAAATCCATGTGATGTTTTTGTTCAATCAAGTCAAAAATGTGTCCATGTAATTTCTTATATACAATTTTCTCCTTATATCGCAATATTTCTCAAAGCCAAGGGACAAAAAAGAAGAGTCTCTGGGAGATAGAGGATCTGATTCTTATGTTCATCTGATTTGAAGTCTGCATCACCCTCACTAGAGGTAAAAAGAGAATAATGCTTCATAATTTGAGTTGTGCAGATGTGATTCTGGCACATGTAAGTTAATGTATATGAGAGAGCCAACACTACTGTGGCAGGGGGTGTTCAAACTTCAAGCCCAAGTGATATATGTAATAATTACAGTAATCTTCTTTAAAAGATGTCCTTTTTATAAGACCATCTTTATCTTTCTTCTATAACAGCATGATAGTTTAATTTCTCAGCAGATCTTTTCATTTAGAGTATTTTGACTCACAATGAAGCTGAAGCAAACCACAAACCCAGCTTAGTGAATAGAGAATATAAAGTGCATTAAATGCAGTGACTTTATTAATTTCCTAATTTGAAAATCTCATGGTGATATTTACTTTATGTTTAAAACTAATCTCCATGGCATCTTTGAAATTATATTATTTTCAAAAAGGAAGTCATAAGGGATTGGTGTTGTGTTTGTACTATTATCTGCGTCTGTGCTGGTACTCTATATCAAACCTATATCTGTTCATATTAGCATAAAGAAAAAGAAATCCCCCCAAAGACATGTTCCAGTAAGGTTAAAACAAATCTACTGCACTGATGTATTTTTGTTATCCAAATTATCTCAGACACTATTTATAATATAATGCAAACAAGCAGAGAAAGGCTGGCACTATAAAGTCCAATTAATTAGTCAGACATTTTACAGCAACAGTACTAAATATGATACTAAAGCTGTGATTTATAAACATCCCCAATAAGAAGTGGAGAATTCTGTGCAGGGCAAATAGATTCTTGTTGTGTCTGCATGATTTCAAGGTACTGACTAAGATTGATTTTGCCCTATTTAAATGGGGATTTAGCATGTGCAATTGAAATGCCATGGAGTTTGTAGAAGGAGGACAAGAAACTCACAAATGTCATAGAAAATATGAACCAGTGATTGAAATATTAAAGAGAGAAGCCACCAGCAGGAGTGCAATGTGGGAGGGTATTTGCTAAAAGAGTAGCTTGCATACAGTTGAAAAAACAGGAAGAACTCCAGATAAGTTTAAGAGAAGGTGGTGATCTTAAACAGGGCAATTTTATTTGTGTAGCACTTTTCACGTTCAGCACAATTCAAAGTGATTTTAGATAAAACATTAAAATGAGATGGTCTATAGAAAGGCATAAAAAGTTAATACAGATATCAGAAAAGCACTGTTGCATTAAATCTGCCGTGAAGCATATAGGAGGACAGGGGAATGAACAAGCCCTGTAGTTTCATTCACATATTGTAACGGATCAGAAGGGTGAACCCAATAATAATGTCTGAAACCTCAGGATCAGAAAAAATATTTATTAGCTTGGTCTCGGGAGCAGGGAACTGGAATCTCTGTGGATTTGAAGGAGAGAGACGGGTATCAAAAAAACCTTACTGGGAAGGCATGGTGTAGGAGAGAGACATACCAGCAGCGTGAGCAGGTTAGATCTCCAGTAGAGTGGCAGAGGACAGACAATGAGGAAGGGGCACCAGGGGAAGGCCAGGAGAAGAGGTTCTCCACCAGAGAATCCAGTATACTGGAGAAATGCCCGTGATCCAATCTCAAATCCTCTTTCCTTTCCAAAAATCAGAGGGAGCCACTTGGGGGAAAGATAGGGGAAAATGCTGGGGCTGGCAGGAGGAGGAGAAAGAGGGGGAAAAAGGCAAAAACTCACAACACTTGGGTTACTGAGGAGAAGCAGGCTTTAATATGCAGAGCAACTCTGACGATCTGGCAGTCAGTTTCCTGGGAGTGCAACTTAAATAGGGAGGGAAACAGGTGAAAGGAATCAGGTAATTATTGCTGCAGAGTTGCCTTCAGGGACAGCTTGAAAACGGGATGCTCCAGGAAACCATAACACATCTTCTGGAGATGGAAGAATTTTCCTTTCAGTGTTGCTTTAATTTCACTTAATTTACATTTGATTAATTTATTTAGTAGTTTTTTTTAACATGGAGTCCTTATTTTTCAGTATCAGAAGGACTGAGAAGAAGCTGAAGATAACATAAGAAAATTTTCAGTTTTATTTTCTCAAGGTTGATACAAACCTTATCAGCACAGAAATGTGGATTTTAGAAACATTGCTGATAAACCTTTAAGATTTTTTCCCATTTCTTGTAACATTTTGTACATCTGCAGATTTACCAAGGTTGTTTAATTTCATTCTCTGTTGCTGTAAAAATAAAGCAGCCATATTAAAAGTACACAGTTAAGTTAAACACATGGACAATGTAATAAGCAAGTTTCTCAAATTGAAGTATATAGCATAAAAGAGATTTGTAATAAAATAGCAGGGATCATGCTATTCCCATCTATAAACCTCTGTCATTAGTTTAATATGTCTTTAACCAGCTATATTCAAGGACTGTTGTGTCAAACAAAAGCCAAGGTAATCAATTAAAATGTTTGGCTTACGCCCTTCTTAATACTTCAGCTTTGTAAAATTCCATCTGGCAATCTATTAGCCCTGAGACGATGTTATTGGAAAAACACTTCAGAAACCTGTCTACAGATGGTCACAGGGCCATGAATCACACATTTTTTGTTGTGTGCAGAGAAGTGCGTAATAACACTTTTTAGAAACCAGTTTGCCAAAAAGTCAACCCAGAAGCTTGGAGAAAGACGTGTCGTAAGTTGATGAATGGCTGTCTTTGTGGCCTGCTCCCCATACAAGTTTACCTCTCGCCGTATAATAAATCATGATAAATTGGGTCTCTGTCGGTAGTATGGGCTAATTATTCCCACTTTCATTCTCCTTCCCCGCTGTGCTTCTCTAGTGAGTTTAATGTCCTCAGGGTCCAGTGCTCCTAATGTGTACCATGTACACCACGTTCCACCCAGTACACCTATTTTATATCTTCAAGTTATTTCTGCCAATCACTCCTTTAATCTTGTAATACAAAGACCCACGGTTTATGACTGACACTATAAATGACTTCCTTTAATATTGAGACTGATTAAAGTTGTAGCTATGCAGAGGTTCCAGGGTTTGCTTGGAGCGGCTACTGTGTTCAGCAGTAATGTTAAGACAGATTAGAGATATTGCGTCTAAATTTTCTATATAGTTACATCCTAAAATCTAAAATATTTCCCAAAAAGGATGTTAAAAATATCACTATATGGTGGTAAAGATGAGAAAATAAATTACTAATGGGTAAATAATGGATAAAATGGGTAAAAGATAATGGGTAAAATAAGACCCTTTTTTATAAGTTAGAGAAATTTTGTCCTGAAAATAAATTCAAAGTAAAGCAAAACAAATGATCTAATAAACAATACCTTAAAAAAAACTCTATTACATCAGTATTACGTTTAAATGTTGCGCCTTTGCACCAGTCCTATTTTATGTGTCTTCATTCTACAGGTATCTAAAACATTTTGCTGGGATTTAATAAAAAAAATTCCCATCCAGAGGGACTGACCGCTTAGGTTTCCATCTTAATCGCCACTTTTCCCACCTGAAGTTGATTTACTTTGTGAAACTTCAGCACATCAGTGTAATTGTCTCTTGCCTCATTAAGATTTTCTAGATTAGACCTTTACTGACAATCCAATCTTGATATTATCAGACTAAAAATCTTTCCCCCTTTAGTATTATTTTTTGTCATCGTGCTTACTTTTAGGACAGATTAGTGTCTACGTCTTATAGGCAACTAAGCTCATTTATCTCTAGATCTTAAAATATTCAAATTGCTGCACAGTTGTCAAAACTATTATCAACACTCAGGATGGTGATTTAACTTTTGATATGAT
Organism: Kiunga ballochi; assembly: GCA_037177335.1. NCBI lineage: Eukaryota > Metazoa > Chordata > Actinopteri > Atheriniformes > Pseudomugilidae > Kiunga > Kiunga ballochi. Next base: position 13,291,298 of record JBAMIG010000013.1, on the reverse strand, counting down.
TGTGTCACGCCAAAAACAGATCCCAGTTTGAGGAAATATCTCAGCCATGTTGGATTTATTCCAGTCATGGTTTATCAGCATACCTCTATGATGGCTGCTGGGTGTAGGACCGTAGTAAGAATTCACTCTCCTTTCTCATATTTAACATCTTCACTTCATTACAAGTTTACTTTATCTTCACAAGTATGAAAGGATTAACTTTCTTCTGCACCAATCGGTCAAAATTTCTTTATTTAGGATTTAAAATAGCCTGAAACCAGCATGGAGGTGCTGGTTCTGTCGCAGATAGAAGTGAAATGAGCTGTCACATAACATTGGGACTTATGTCCCATAAATATTTTCTCTCAGTCTGGTAAATGACAACTCAATGTGACAATGTGGGATCAGTTAGCTGGCCTGGGTGTAATGTGTGCATTAACACGGGTACATGTGCATAACAAGAGTCTTTTTGTAATAATTTTTGTTGCTTTTTTAACCCTAGGTCAGACGGTCACACAGCTTCTTTAAAAAATATCTTTGTTCATTTTGACTCTATTGTTACAAAATATTGACATTACATTATTTTTTCTGTTTGTTCAGTTGTAAACTGCAGTAAACAAGAGTGGATATTTGTCTCTATAAATCCTGAGAGCGCTAAAAGAAGTCTCATACCAAGGAAAATATAATCAGTGTTCAGCTTGGCCAAAGGACTCAAGGGAAATAAAAGTAAAAATAATTGTATGACAGTTAACTAAAAAATGTAAATATAAAATAAAAAAATGTGTTTTCATTGCATTGTATTTTAGGTTATTTGTCATCATCTCTATGTATTAAAGTCCAGCAGTATTCATGTGACAGGTTACAATATATAAAGAAAAAAATGTTGTTTTTAAAAGGTGTTTGTGTTCTTTGTTGTTGGTGGCAGGTCTTTCATTCAAAGAGAGTTTTTGTCTAAAAAGAACAGACTGCAGGTGATTACACTGTTGTTAAATGGAAAACAAATTATGTCATTATGGCTACATCTCTGCTTAGAAAGGCTTCTGCTACTCTCAATCTTTGAAGATAAGTACGCGGGATTTCCTGCATTGTTGTCATGAGGTGAAGTGCACTGTCTGATCTTCCTCAAAAGAAAAGAAAAGTCTGCATGAGCTTCAAAAGCTTAAAGACATGATCGACATGTAGGTTATGTATGTGCTCACCTACCCACAGGAACACATTTAAATACTGGTTCAGTGTTCATATCAGGCAGGAAACAGAGGAAAAAAATCAGTGTAGGGAAAGATGCTTATCATGCCAACTCCAGCAGGACAGCACAACGTGCAAAGCCTAACTTTGCTTTTTATTTGAGTTTAAATGGAATTTATTTACTACTGAGAAAGAAGTATCCACTGGATGTTGACTGCAGTTATAATACACACACAGTTTTCTCTGAAGATTCCTCGGTTAGTACAAGATACTTTGTATTCGTTATCCTGTACCATGCAACTTCACATACTCCTCATGCCTTTAAATATTTGTCCTTTACAGCATGAAAGGAGTCAGTGAAGTTGCATGCGTGGTATTGCATGGTTTGCATTTTTTTTATCATTTCAGGGGACCTAGTTCCACACACCCCCTCATAGGTTATATTTAAGGCGAGGAAGGTTAGGCTAGTGCTTCTGTAATCACACAGTTTGGTTATATAGTTCAGGATCAACACTTTTGTTGTCTTGTAAAAGGCAAAGATGCTTTCAGAACTTTCTTGCATATTTTTTTTCTGCAGTGCAACATGAATGACCAGGAGATTGATGTACTAGTTATTAGAGATGATTGCAGCAATGAGCCAGAGTCTTATTCTTGGTACCTAAAAAAGAGATGCCTCCTCAGCATACCTGCATGGGGTGAATGAGTTCACAGAGATAAACTCAGAGGAAAGTGCTGTTATTGGTAATATTTAATGAAATGGCATATATGTAAATGTTTTCATAGTATTTTGTTTGTTTGTTGTTGTCTTCAAACAGTCAGTAACAGTAACAGTTCAAACGGTCAGTAAATACAGGTTTTTCCTGACTTCAGTGTTTTGCCCAAGTGTCCTTGCATCGTCTTGTGATGTGCAAGGTGTGAACGTGGTGTATAGTATAAACCACTTTGAGCTGTCAAGCAAACTGGAAAGGAACTATACCAGTACAAATCCATTTACCATAGGAGGACAAAAGTCTTTCATATAGATTAAATGATTTACTTTAAGTGAAAGGTAAATAAAAAAAGGAGAAAAAGAAGAGAATAAAGGGATCTTGAATAATTTATTAACCTAAACAACAAGAAGCATGGCCATTGGCCAATTTCACTGTGTTTAAGGGACACTGGCATTAGTATACCCAAACTTCTTATTCATATGCTTCTTTGTTGAATGCTTTTTAATAGTATTCTCAGTACATGTATTTTCTTTGCAATATAGCATTTTCAATTTTTAAAAAGATTAATTTTTTTAATCTAAAGCTATCTTTGAATATTTTTATTTACCTCTACTGTGCAGCTGTTCAGCATATTGTTGCACTCAAAGATTAACTCAACCATTAACTCCTGCAGGCATGCAAACTTTTGACTCTAGCATAAAATCTTTTTACAGAATGGAAAAAATGAACAGTTTTGCAAATTGCACCAAATAACAACTATATCATATTATTATAATATTATTCATGATGTGCATTCCTACTGAATGATGCATGCTTTTCAGCTGTGAACGACAGAATATCATATAAAAAAAGGAACTTTTACACAACAGGTGAAATATATCTGCATATGTTTCACCCAGAAGTGTTATATTTTAAACTGATTTTTTCCACCTGCTAAAATTACTCTAAAGTTTTGGTTGAAGAGGTTCTTTTATTTGTAGTGATATTTTTCCAAACGTGTTAATTGGCTTTGCGGAAATTGAACATGAAATTTTATGTAGCTTTTTTTTCTTTGACTTGTTGCTGACAACAGAAGCAGTGCTGTGGATTTTATTCATATTTGAATGGTCTCTGCTGAGTTTATTTAAATTTTAGGGGAAAAAACTCATAATTAAATAAAATGTCTACATTTTGGAGCTATATGTATCTTTTATACTAATGTACTGTTTCTGTGTCTTACTCTCTTTTTCAGATGTAAATGTAGAAGAAGCTGTACCCCCAAGAAAACCCGGCCATCTATTCAGATCTAAAGCACTTTGCATTAAAACGCAAACAGCGACCCCTTCTCTCTAAAGTAATCCATTATTGACAATTAATGTCCAAGTGCACGCTGGAGCAGCTTAATGCTGCGTCACTAGGTGAAACATCACTAATGGAAAGAAAGCCTTATAAGGTCCACCTCATCAAAATACACCTAAGAGCAGCATAATGCCTTCGAAAGTGTCATGTCTATATTTGTTGACAGTGGTCTGCTGGGCGAGTGCTTTATGGTACTTGAGTATTTCTCGCCCTACATCCACTTATGTCGGCCACATGTCTGTGCCTATACGGAAGACTATGAAACAGAAAAACATCACTTTCACCAATATCCGTACCCGTCCCCTAAACCCACATGCCTTTGAATTTATAATCAACGAACCGAAGAAGTGTGAGAGCGTTGCACCTTTCCTCGTGATCCTCATCAGCACTACACACAAGGAGTTTGATGCACGGCAGGCCATCCGAGAGACCTGGGGGGATGAGAGCACCTTCAGCGACATCCCCATCCTCACCATCTTTCTGCTGGGCAGGAACACGGATGCTGTCCTGAATCAGATGGTGGAGCAGGAAAGTGAGATCTTTCATGACATTGTGGTGGAGAACTTCATAGATTCCTATCATAATCTCACCCTCAAGACTATGATGGGCATGCGGTGGGTGGCAACTTTCTGCCCCAAGGCACAGTACATCATGAAGACTGACAGTGACATCTTTGTCAACATGGACAATCTGATTTATAAACTCCTTAAGCCCACTACTAAGCCAAAAAGGAGATACTTTACTGGTTATGTGATAAACGGTGGTCCCATCAGGGATATGCGCAGTAAATGGTACATGCCCAGAGACTTGTATCCTGAAAGTAAATACCCACCTTTCTGCTCAGGCACAGGTTACGTGTTCTCTGCAGATGTAGCCGAGCTGATCTACAAAACATCATTGCATACAAAACTGTTGCACCTGGAGGATGTTTATGTGGGACTGTGTTTGCGCAAGCTGGGTATACACCCTTATCAGAACAGTGGTTTCAATCACTGGAAAATGGCTTACAGTCTCTGCAGATACAGGCGGGTTATCACCGTCCACCAGATCTCCCCAGAGGAGATGCACCGCATTTGGAATGACATGTCCAGCAAAAAACACCTGAGATGTTAGGGGACATGCTGACTATTGAACATCAATTTTTCTGTTTCTCTTTGTCTCAAACATAGAAAAAAAGAGACAAAGATCAACAATAATGTAAAACTCCGAGGGCTGCAGGTAATCCCTTTTCATGAAAAATGTCTTTATTGAGTTCCTCCCACTGTCTACTCATGCTAATTATGCTTCATGTTGAAATTTTATGAAGCTAACAAAGTGCGTATACTCACACCAAGATGTTGTGCTCTAAGTCTAACAACATGCTGACTGATTTTAATGAAAATATAGTCAATCTGAATTAGCTGGGCCTAATCAGTAGAGCTTTAGTTCAAGCCCTCGCACTCAGAACTTCTTGCCCCGTTTAAGTGTCCTTGTCCCTCCTCCAGCTCCACAGCTGCTAACCCTCCACCCTGAGACGCCTGCAGGAGTTCAAACCAAAAGAAAAGAATGTGAAATAATCAATAAAGTGTGTCTCTAAAAGACAAGTTTAAAAGAGCTTATGGACAAGAAGATTGCAACTGTTAGTCTGTTAAGTGTGATAACCAGGCCGTGCAGCTGTCCCCTTTCTCCATCTTTTTAATGAAGCTGAAAATAAATAGTATATCACCAACTACCGTATCCAACGCTAAGTAAGTTAGAACGACGGTCTGATATAACCTGACAATTTTCCACAGAATTTATGTACTAGCTGCTTTTATTACAAATATGCCTGATGCTTTTGTTTACATTCTGTCATAATCACATTGCCTTTGCTGAAGATAAAGTTGTTTATTTTTGGTTTTTTAGATCCATTTTTGTGTCTTCTCACTTTGACATTTGAGGTAATTATATATCTCGGCTGCCGGCTTCTCATTACTGCAGCTGCTGCTCTTGGTTATGTGTGCTGTACATCAGCAGCTGTTTCAGCTCATCAGCTCTTCCACGCATCAAGAAGAAATACTGTACCGTGTCATGCAAGTATTGGTTTAATTGCAGCTGAGACAATTACAGACTAGATGTAATATCACATATCTCTGCCATATTGCCCCTCCTATCATTGAAATTCAGTCGTTTCTGACAAACTGTGGCTTTGACAGCCTGGTTTTCCTTTTCTTTTTTTTTCCTAAGGTTTGTAGTATTATAAGCTAATGTGACATTTACTGTGAATACATCGATCCCAGAAGGGGTTGTTGTTATATACTCTATGTTTTTTCTAACAATAAAAACTCAAATACTTGAATAATTCAGATTAAATGACTGCTTTTACGTGCTGCCTTCCTGGATCTTGGTCACTTGGGTATTTAAATGAAAATAATTAAATCAGAGCAACTTCACATTAATGCACCTTTTACCCCTGGCCATAATTCAGAATACACCATCTACATTCAGGACAAATCAGGAGGAAGTGGTTAGGCAAGCCCTAAGATAAGTTAAACTGTCTCCATTTTTTCAGCAAATGCTGATGATGAGTAAAATAGTGCAATGTAAACAGGATTTTCAGATTTTTTTCACAGTTTAATGTGTATGTCATATCTGTGTAACACCTATTTCATAATTGGAAGGAAAAAATATCAAACTTTGTCAAACATGGCAGAATCAGCAGGTAGTGACAGTATAGTATGCTGTTTCAATACAGCCTGAGGGCTTAAATCTGTTCCAGCAGCAAATACACAAGGTAACGTACACCTTGAACAGCTTGGCAGTCCATCATGGCCACGGGAAAACAAATAACCATTTATATTACATAGATTTAGAAACACCTATTTATTTTATATGCAGTTTTTGGATCAGGGTTTTTGATGTCTGGAGATAATACTAATCCATACCTATGTTATATGTATGGATGGATTTTCTTTAACAAAAAGAAGATAAAAGGCCATTTTTGTTAGTTGACTTGAGTTAATTTACTGTACACTTTTCAGAGATCTTAAACTTTGAGTTGCTGATTCCCTGATTCAAAACACTCAAATTAATGTATCATTGTGTAGAACTTAAAAAAAGAAGCTGTTGGATCCATTGAATGTGTTGGAGTAGAATAACATCTAAACCAGGGTTATTCACTTCTGTCCTAAAAGGACTGCAGTCCTGCAGATTTTTAGTGTTCACCTGCTTCAATGCACCTAACTTAAATTGATGAGTCATTGTGAAGTACTTCACAGGCCATTAGCTCTATTAAATTAGAGCCATGTATGTTGGAGCAGGGACACACCTAATACATGTATAACAAATAAATGATAATAGACCTTTGAAAAAGAAAAAATGAAATCGTTATGTATTCAGAAAAAAAAGCCCGTCCTGAAGTACTTTTATTAAATTTATATAAATTTAAGTAAAATTTCAGTTTCAGTTTCATTAGTGACATTTAATTAAATTAATATTATTATTATTTAAAATGATCCAAATACAAAATTCTCCACGGTTATTGTTTAAAGCAAATTGGAGATATAATCAATTATTCTTTGACCCAAGTAATATAACACTAATAAAGTAAAATACTCCACATCTTTTTTAAATAATTGCTTTATTTGATACTCTTCATCAGAAATTTGACATTAGCTGATTACAGAGAGGGAATGGGGACATATGCTGAAATGATACACATACTGTACATAAAAAAAACAATAAATTACTTTATAAAATAAAGAATTTAGAGAAGTTAATATTTACTACCTCAATACGTAAAAATAATTTAGACTTGTTTGGACAGACAAATGGCTCATCACTCTTTCAGAAGTTGTCGTTTGGTTCCATCTTTGTCATACAGTACAATTTAGTTGCTACTGCACGTCGTGGAACAGAAAATCCACCTGTTTTTAGATCAGCCTTGCATCTCAACCAGCACAGATAGCGTGACTGCAGGTCTGTTAAATTGAATTTGTCTGGTGACAAAAGCGCATAAGTTAACATGTCTTCACGGGGCTGAGTAAATGCTTGTTAGGTGCACGCACTCAGCCCAAAAGTGCATTGTAGCTTGCCTTATTAAGCTAAGATAGTTCACTTGAACTGTGTCATTGCCGGAGGAATCCATTGGTGTAATGGTGATCAGAAGGTTCTGCTCACTCTGTGGTCTCAATCATTTACAACATTCTTAGGCACAGAAAAATGAACAAGGCACCTCTAGCATTTTTGAAGCATTAACACTGTTAAGAGCAGCTAATTGTACACAGTAGCATCCAGGTCTCAAATTTTTTCCTGCACACTCAAGCAAAAGATTCTGTTATGTTATTGTGAAACAGATTGTGACACATAAAACAACTCAATCCCTTTTAAGACATTCATTATTCTGTTATTATGAAAATGTGCTTCTCTCGATGATTAACTAAATCTTTACATTCTGTCAGTCCTCGGGATAATTAGACAGCTGAGTGCTTGTGAGCTGTGAATCAAAGCAAGTTCGCTTTCACAGTTGCAACAAACAGTGTGTGAAGAAAAAAGTATACCGCCTCATTTCCATACATAATGAGAACTTTACTGAATGCTGCAGTAATGTGGTGGAAAGCAAAGAGGAGTAAAAAAAACAGAAAAGCTACATCTTAATGACCTTCTTTCACCACCTGAGTACATCTTTTGGTTCCTGGGCTGTATCCTGATCATGGTCTGCGCGCTGGGCATTGGAATGTTAAGGTTAAAGGTCAGGGGACAGTGAGCGGGGAAGATTGACGCCAAGGAGGTGCAGCCGGGGCGGAGCAAGTTTTTGGGGGAAACAAAAAGGAGTGAGGAAGGAGGAGTTTTCAGAGAGGGTGTTGGGAAGGATTGCAGGAAGTGGAGGTGTTGTGTTCCTCAGTCTGTCTGCCCTAAACTGTCTCCCCTGTCTCACCTGCTTTAGGCATGAAGAGTACATCAGCTAACACTTAGCTGTGCAAAGCCGATCAGCTTCACTTCATCCGGGATCTCAGAGTCATCACAGCTGGAAGCCTGTGTGGAGAAGAAGGAAGTGAGATGATCGTTCACAGCCTCATTTACCAAACCAGGCAGCTGAAAAGCCGTTAAATTTAAGTTTCACTAAATTATTTTACTTTCAAAAGGAAAAGGACCGGTTCAATTATAAGAAACCATTTTATTTTATATCAGAACTTTTCTGCACTTTGGGGATTTACTGAAACAAACTGGCAAAAAACACGGATACAAAACAATCTCAGGTTTTCATCAAGAGCCTTTTTGTAACTCCCCCATGGTAAGGATGACTGTGTCGAAGTCATGTTTCACCATTCTGTGTGCAAGATACTGAGAAAGAATGGTGGGCGGCAAAGATGTTTCACGTCTGAGCTAGCAGTTAAGGTAGCCATAAAACTGTAAGAAAAGGCTGGCACAGCAAAACACACGCAACTATATATTAGGCAACTGAGGGATAACAAGGCGGGGGAAGGTTAAAAAAAAAGTATGCGAGTCAGTTTTAATGAAAAATGCAAATCATATTTTGATTTAACACTTTCCATTTTATCAGGTTGTTGTATAGAAGAGGTGTACTCATCCATCAATACACCACCTACTGGCTTATGAAGTGCCACTTTAATGGCTCAAAGTTAAGAATACACTTTTTTTTGGCTTTTTTTATGAAGCCTGACCAAATTACAAAAGTGAATAACAAGGAATAATTTTCCAAATGACCAACATGGCACACAGATAAAAAGCAAATGATATCAATATGCCTGATTAAGGAAAGTGGACATAATGTAGGTTTGTTATGAGTCTCTGAAGTATTTTCAGTAATTCAGTATGACAACCAGAGTTGCTGAACTGTACCTTATTAAAAAATCACTAGAATGCAGTTTATTAGTGACAAAAACAACCATTTAATCCCTTAGTTTGTTCTTTTTTTGCACTTTGTGTAGTTGAAAATAAAAAAAAAAGAATATGGCACAGTTAACCTGCATTGTAAATATACATAAAAATGCCACAAAAGGTAAGAAATTTAAATATAATATATTTCTACATGTAGCATATTATAATATATCATTTTGGAAAGTCTTTATCTTTGACTACAGCTTTTACTGTGGTATTATTTCACTAGTCTTATGCGATGTAACAATTATTTCTATCACAAGATCCATTCATTTTCCACCAAGATATTTTATCAACAAAGGCATGCAGAACAGATTTGTGGTGGTGTAGAGGAGAGTTTTATTACAAAGCTGTTCTCTGAAACCAAAAGTACTGATATGTTATAAACTAGTACAGACGGTCAACTTGACCGAATTACTTCATGCTTCAGGAATTTTAGGAAAAAACAAAATTCTTAGCTTGAAAAAGTTGCCCATGTCTGTGAAGGAGAATTATTAAGCACATCTGGTTTCTTAGTTTAGAAGAACAATGTAAGAGCTGTTAGTGTGTATGGGAGCGAAGGAGGATTGTTACTAAGGAGACAAGAAGCTCTCTCAGAGGGGGAGGAAGAAGAGAAGATTATAAGAATTGTTGACGTCGGAAAACAGAGTCTGGTCTCTGTGAATCCTGACAACTACGCTGTGTTGTTAAATAAATCTCCAATCTGAGAAATAGTTTATTCTGACTCAGACAGCAAAGTCCACTTAGTCCAGACTGGGGAGAGTGTCGGTCACAGGAGAAGAGCACACAGTCACTTTATATTGCTCTCTACATTGAACTGATACCTTTGGATCTGACAAATGATAATGTATCATCAGTGGTAAAGCTAAGTTTTTGTGCACAAATAGATGTGAATCTGGAATACACAGTCCACTTGATCACTTTCCATTGCTGCAGAGTTAAATCTTTATGCTTCTTATGTTCATGAAACCTGTATTTTGATCAGCTTCAACATGTTTAATAAAAAGAAAAAACAGTAACGCAATGCAACTTTGAGACTTGTCATCCCCAACAGACGCTGATCTTACTGATTACTGTGTTGGAATAGTATTTTTTCCTTATGGATAAAAAGTAAAGTCTACTGAAAATAAGTTTATTCTTGAAAATTTTAAGTAAAAGTCTAAAAACTCAGAGGCTGTGTTGTCATAAAGGTCAGATGTTGTAAGGTCCTATGTTGATCTCTTATTCAGCTCAGCCATAAACAGTCACAGCCATCCACTTCATAAATTGCACACATAAAGCCGTATGAACTATTCCCCTTGTAAGAATAATTAGTCTCTCTCTGAGAGTTTTGCAACATTTCTCTTATGAAGGCAGATCCAGATGCATTCCATTGTATGCAGTGATGTCAATATATCGAATAAAAACAAGCTGATATGCCAACATGTCAGACCCAGCTGAGCCCTCGCTAACTCTCCAGAGTTGCTTATAAAACAAACAGCAGGAAGGCCATGTGATATAACGCTGTGACCCTCAGCACAGACTTTATCTATACAATAAAATAAATATATATATATATATATTGTTGCATTAAGAAGAAAATATTTTAAAGCAGCATCTAATTCCATTTCTTCTCTGTGATATATATTAAAGTGTTTGATTCATATGACAACTGACTGTAAGCAGAACTGCTCTCCAAATGAGTGATTCATATGTGGGTTGCTGAGAGCACAAACACATAAACCAACCAGCAAAGCCCATTAAGATTTTACAGGGAGCATCACAGAGTGCAGCTGGAAGGAATAAAACATTGCTGATGCTGCTGGTTAAAAAACATGGCCCACATTGTTTTGTTCATGCTGGTGATCCTGCTGTTTCTCCTCAAAAACAAAACAGAAAACTTTGCTAGAGTGCAAACTTTAAAAAAAAAATAAAACAGGAAAGAAAAGAGCTGTATAAGCTTAACTGTCCTCTTACAGAGCTGTGCTAATCAAGTGGGCCAGTACAGTGTAGATGTATTATTCAAGTACTGCAACATGTCACATAAAATCAATAATTAATTGGATTAAATTGCTTGACCTAATTCAAAACTGTGATTGTTGACATGACACAATGCAGTAATTCATGTTAAGCTCTGGAAGCTCTTATCACTATACAGGAAATTAATTACATTTTCACTATATTTCAGTATTAAATACTAGATAAAAGGAAATGAATCTTTGTATATTAACGGTAGATTGTTGGTTTTGACATTCTTTGTGAGCAGTAAAAGTAGTGTGAACCTCTGCTTTTGATATCTGGTTAAATACACTTTGCAGCATCAGTGTTAATCCATCATACACATTAGCTTTGAGGAATTTAGGATGCTAACTTCTTAAAATTTATAATGCTTTTTCAGAAGACTTGCATATCTTTTTCTTTTCTTAAAACTATTCTTTAACAAACTTAGCAGGTTTGTGTGCACTCTCAATTGATATCTTTTGCATTTTTTTTATAAAATAATGTAATTTAAGATTAGACCAGATACAGCAGGGGTAGGGAACCCTCGCCCTCATGAGTCGTATTTCCTGCATGTTTTCCATGTATCCCTGGCCCAGCACACCGGATTCAGACAAACGAGTCAGAACTTGATAAGCTGTTTAATCTATTTTTATTTGAATCAGGTGTGCTTGGCTAGGGGAACATGGCAAATCTGTAGGAAATATGGCTCGTAAGGACCAGGGTTCCCTACCCCTGAGAAACAGGAACACAAGTCAAAGCATGACACTACCTCCACCATGTTTCATAGAGAGTATAAAATTATTATGGAAAGGTTTCCTTTTTAATTCTTCATTTTTGTTCAAAATGTTCTATCTGTACACAAAACAAAATTGTCCAAGAGCTTTTTAATTTTTTTATTTTATCCACCAAATTTTACCCTGTTCAATGTTTTAAATTCAAATTTTAAACATTATTACTATGTTGTTGTTACTCTAAATTTTTACACACTTTGCTTATGTCGGTTAAAAAGCCACTCCTGGGAAACGGTAGAAATTGTCATGAATTTTCTCCACTGAACTGAAAAAAGGTTTGTTTTCTTTCTTTTTACTTTTTTTTCCAGTATTCTCTCCTTTCTCTCTGACATAACTCAACCACAGTAAAAGATATTGTTGAAAAACCTTTATGTCAATGTTGTCCAAGAAATTCATATATTTATGTCACACAGAGGTACACATTCATTCTGTCAGTCATTCAGTTTCTCTACAGCTTAATCCATTGCAGGGTCATGGGGAAGCTGAAGCCTTATCCAACAATTAGCAGGTGATAAAAAAGGGTCAAACAAATACACAATTTTCAGAATATTTTATGTTCTAATATGTATGTATCTAAAATTTGTCCTCTTTTCATTTTTAAGACTTGTTTGTAATTTAATAATAAAAGAAAGATACTGACAGTTTAAAACATTTAAACACCACTGTTTATACAGAATTTAATATATTATATTTACTTGTTACCTAATACAAAATTTTGATATCAGGTTTGTGCTGAACTCATCTTTGTTCTATGAAGCCTTTCTATCAAGTCCAATTCCTGCATCATTACTGAACTGTGTATCAACCAGCTGTTTACAGCAGGACACCCTCAGATATGAGCAAAGCCAGATGTTGCCAAGCATCAAACATCTGGAGACTCACCAGCTTAAAGGTCAATACTTTGTAGGTAGTTGGGTCATCCACAATCTTTTGAAGATTAGCAGCAACTGTAAAAGAAATGGTGTTAAGAGAGCATAAGAGTAACAGATTCCAATATGTCATAAATTAATAATTCACTGTAATCATTTCATGTTCTGTGGATATCCCAAATATCCCCAATGCAATCAATATCTAGTGATGATATTAATATTTTTTGGTGAATGGGCTCATTTATTCAAGCAGCATAATTTGCAGGAAAAAAGAAGTGTAACATTACCAATTACAACGTCATGCCCATTGACCAGCCCGGCCGAGAAGAGTTCCTGGGAGACACCATCAGCGGTGTCTTGTGAGGGAAAAACATGACAAATATTGGGTTAGCAAAATTCCACTCAGTAATTGTGTTACAAACTAAATTAGATGCCATCCAAAACATGCTGCCATTACCTATTACACTAAAGTATTGATGCAGTCAGAAGATGTTATCACAAAGGGAATAGCCTATTAGAAAAACTAATTTAGCCTGAGCTTTTACCTCGCCCTGGAGTGAACTCAAACCGGATGTCATTCAGCTCTTTTTTTGAGTTCCTGAAAGACAGGACAGGGGGTTGTAAAGGGTACCTGAAAAGACACACTGACAGCAAATGCATTTTAAATAAAGCAGAAATCTGTGTCGTCAGAGGAAAATAAGGAACCAGGAAGGATATTGTGTCTGGGTACACAAAAACTAACATCCATGGACTAAAGACAAAATCAGGACTAACAAAAAGTGCTCAGAAACAACAAGATACATCATACAGCATAGAGACTCTGTGGTAAGCATGAAACTGGACACTATGGTGATGGTGGTAGAAATGAGGACACTGGACAAACTTCAGGATATGAACAATAACAGCAACCATCTGCACAGTGATATCAGCAGCCAGACAAGCCTGAGCCTCCTGCCCAGGTGAAAGACCAACATGAACTTCTTTTTCCACTGTGTCATCACTCTTTACAACTCCTCACTCAGGGAGAGGAGGAGATACACACAGGACAGAAAGAGATGACTGGTAATTATGTACTGGTAATCTTCACCCGGTTTTTATTAACTATCACAATGCAATAATTTTAAGTTAACCATACAAGATATATAGTGTTTTTATAGCAGTTTATTTTTTATAAACTGTTAATTTCCCTAAGGGAGTCATCCCAAAGGACTAATTAATAAGTCTAAGTCTATAGAGGATGACAGAAGACCCAATCCTGTAGGCTGTTCCTGGCTTCCAGTTCCAGATGCTCCATCAGTGCCACATAAACTTATCAGGGTTCTTTCAAATTCTTTTTTCTAAGAATAGGCCCTGTGATGGACTGGCAACCTGTCCAGAGAGTACCCTGCCTCTCACCCGAATGACTGCTGGGATACGCTCCAGCTACCAGCGATCCTTAATTGGATTGAGCAGGTTAAGAAAATGACTGACTGACTGACTGACTGATTTCTAAAAATAAGCCTCCCTATGATCACAAATAATCATTCATGCTGTCACTCTAATTCTCAGGTAACTGTCATTTCATCTGCCTATCAGCTTTCTCATACTATCTCTAAAATAGATCAGAAAGTCTGTAATCCATTCATTCAGTAGCCTTAATGGTTTGCATTGCAGCTCTGTCTTAAATCTTGCCCTTTATTTCTCCATACTGATGTCATCTATGGTGCTGTGACATGGAAAATAGTGTTGGCCACAGATACAAACAAAAATGACTGATGGGGGATGATTTGAGCCACCAACATTCTGATGATTTGATAACCTGGTATACTACCAACCAAACAACTGTTACCTCACATAAATTGCTCTTGAATTGGTCTCCACCCAATTCTGAGGGAAACGTGTGTCTTTCCCTGCTTTTTCTACCATTTATCCTGAGCTAAGAAGGAAAGCCCAGACTTCTCTCTCCCCTGCCACATTTGCCAGCTCATCGGGGGGAATCCCAAGGCATTCCCAGGCCAGCTGAGAGACATAATCTTTCAAGTGTGTCCTGAGTCTCTTAAACAGGGACCTGTCCACAACATCTCACCAGGGAGGCATCCTAACCAGATGCCCGAGCCACCTCATCTGGCTCCTCTTCATGTGGAGAAGAAGCGATTCTACTCTGAGCCCCTCCCAGATGTCCGAGCTTCCTACCCCATCTCTGAGGGAGACACCGGCCACGTTACTGAGGAAATTTATTTTGGCCACCTGAATTTGCTATCTCGTTCTATCGGACACTCCCCACAAATCGATAGCTTTGCCTTCCGGCTCAGCTCCTTCTATATTTGCAGGGGCTGATTCTCAACCCAGCCAGTTGACACTTGTCTGTGAATTGCTCGAATGAGCTGGAGATCCAGTTCAGATAAAGCCAACATAACCACATTATCAGCAAAAAGCAGAGACCCAACCCTGAGGATCCAAACCAGATCCCCTTAACACCTCCGCTGCACCTATAAATTCTGTTCATAAAAGTTATGAACAGAGTCGGTGATAAAGGGCAGCCTTGGCGGAGTCCAAACCTCACTGGAAATGAATTCGACTTACTTACCAATGTGGACAAAGCTCTGACACCAATTGTACAAGAACCAGACAGTTTATACAAGGGGATCTGGTATTCCATACTCTCAGAGCACCACACACAGGAATTCCCTAGAGACATGGTCAAGCGCTGTCTCAAAGTCCACAAAACACATGAAGACTCGTTGGCCAAACTCCCATACTCCCTCCAGGACCCTGAAGAGGGTATAAAGTTGGTTGACTATCCCATGACCAAGATAAAAACCACAATGCTGCTCCTCCCCATTCAGGAGTTTGACTACCCGACAGACCCTCCTCCAGGACCTCTGAATAGACTTTCCCAGATAGGTTGAGGAGTGTGATCCCCTGTAGTTGAAGCATTCCCTCCAATCCCCCTTTTTAAAGAGGGGGGGCACCACCCCAGTCTGCCAGTCCAGGGGTATTGTCCCAGATGCTGCAGAGGTGTGTCAGCCAGGACAGTCCCACTCCGGGCTTATCTCATCCTCCCTCGACCCTGCCACTGAGGAGCTTTTTACCACCTCAGCCCCAGCAATGGGAGGACCCACCTTAGAGTCTCCCAGCTCTCTTCCTCATCAAAGACATGTAGGTAGAACTGACCCAAAATAATAAGCATACATAAAATCCTCTTTGACAATGAGGACAGCTGCAGAACTGTGAGGGCACTTTCTGGAGGTTCATCATTAGTAGAGCATGAAAGTCTCAGAAATCTGACCTATTGCTGTTGTGTGTAAAAAAAAAAAAAACAATGGCTATGGGTGTGATAAACAATGGTATTACCTGACACAATGATAAGTAAGGAGATTAATTGAAAAGTGATCAAATTTACAATACAAGCACAGAAGAAGTGCAAAAGTGAGCTTGTCAATGAGTGAACTATGCAGAGAACATGTCTCATTAGCTTTCCACAGACTGAACAACATGAGGGTAACAGCTGTCTTAACTGCCTCCTGCCTCCATTATCCTTGCTGCATTCAGGGAAAACTAAAAAGCTGCAAAGAGAAAATGAAAAATCTTGGCTAAAGCAGCACACAGAATTACAGGATGTAAATGTGAACAATCAAGCATGTGTGATTTCATTCTGAAGCAGCTCTTCAGTATCAAATGACATTATTTCTAGACGCCTAAAATCTTTTTATAGAACAGGCTTATTAAGAGAGAATATTTGTTGTTCAGTAGCAGCACAAACTAGCAGAGTTAACCCCTAAAACTCCTGCTACGATAAGATTGAAGCCCTGTTAAAGAAATAATCTGACCAGTCCATGACCTTTATTTTTGACATGATTAAAACTGTAACTCGACAGATGTACCATTTAAGACACATCTGTAAAGACTTTGTTTTCAGAATCATGAATTACTATCACATTGATGTAAGTGAGCACAACTACTTTTAATTTAGGATATTTGGCTGATGGAAATAAAATGTTCTAGCAGCACAGACAGATGTAAACATCTCTCTTCCATAGTGCAAATGCTGATGATGTAACATGTCAGATGATTAATGACCACCAAAAAAAATGTATCTGAAATCTGCCAATTCCTCAGATAAAAATCAGATCTGTGACGTGGATATGGAAGGAATTCAGAGTGAAAGGATTATAAGATTCTCTTTAAATAAATTAAAAGAGTTTATTTATATATATATATATATATATATATA